>JAKTRM010000017.1:0-156431 GCA_030579635.1 Wickerhamiella australiensis | reverse complement strand
GGCCAAGAGCCAACAAACGATCACTGGTTCCGATGGAGCCCACTTTAGCTAGACTAAATTAAATGGCGCGCTCTCAGGAGCGCATGAGTCCTTGGGACTTATATACAAAAATAATAAGAAAAAAAAAAATAAAGACCTGCATAAGGCACACTATGGGTCATTTACCACTCAATATGAACTTGATTGTCATTAAATATTCTTTTCAAGGGTCTTTTAACCACAGTATCAGAACGCGAATCTTTATGTCCCATTCTTGACTATTTAGCGTAAAAGTACCCCATGGGGGCATGGGACAGGTCAACTATCAATTATCACCTGCACAGGTCTATAATTAACGCATGGGGTCACACCAAGGAGGTTCACGAACGAAGGGGTGGACATCGGAGTTCCTTTTCCTAAAGTAAGGTACATGGTAGATCACTATCTTTGGACTCGATCATGATTCCGATCCGACAATTGGTTTGCGCATACTTTATTCTCGCTTTGTATAATCCGCTAGTTGATACCATGTTGAGAAAGGCGATTTCGCCGTTTCTTTTCGTGTGGATGCATCTCTTTTCGCACACTTTTGCACAAGAGCTTAAAGGTGCTTCTTTACTATTATCATGTGTATTCTGTAAATTCAGTTCGGCCATAGGCCTCATCCACTTGCCCTGGCATTGCATGCACTTCTATATTTGCAATATTATTTTAGCTGCATGTCTCCAATATCTTAAAAGACCAAGAAAAGTATATAAGTGGGTTTTTCCTGTTTATGAGCCAAACCGAACTTGAGGTATGCACAGGCTTTTATTTACTCATAAACGAGAGTTCAAACACATTATGGCCAGAGAATATAGCGAGATCTCAGATTCAGTGGCACTCAACACGACCACGAGGTTGGAGACCGGTGGGTGCAGGTTCTCGCATTAAGATCATTCATTTGAATCGACAAAACAACCTCGGCACGCTGTAGTGATGGGGGATGACGATTGCCGGCCGCTGTACGATGCCGTGGCCAGCGTGTCCAAGCCACGAGGTTACGGCACAACACTGCTGGAGCTAATCACATCTCAAGACAATGATTTTAGCTGGAATAAGTATACTGGCACACAACCTATTGCATTGAAGAATATTCTCCAGAGACTGAAGGATGGCGAGCAGCGGCGAGGATATCTTGGCCTCACCAACGAAGAGTTTGCAGAGGCAAGAGCGGAGCTGGGTACCTATCCTAGCCATGAACAACTGTGTGAATTTATGGCGGCGCACAAATCACCCATCATCGACTCAATTCTCCACCTGTGTAACCTAATAGAAACGATCCGTTGGGACTACTCGCTTGATATCGAAGATATTGTCGTTATAGGCCAGGGCTAGGCTGCCTTCACTGCGTATGCTTGGGCCCAACAGTATCGAGCCACAATGGGAGGTGTGTGTGTTCTTGATTCCCTAGGGGCACCGCACGATATTGACGTGTGGGCACAACCGTATATTTGGAAGAGTGATCCAAGTATCAGCGATATCGACATGGTGAAGAATCCGGACTCTATTGACGTGATATTCCCGACAAGTTCGGCATAAATGGAGTACTGAGCAAGTGACTAGAAAGTAGTGCTGGGTCAATTCTCTCGTTTCATGTCGGCCTATTGATACAATGAGTTTCAGAGTGGCCCAATAACAGATGGTCGCGTGACCCTGCCAGAGCATTTTGCTTGAGCATTCAGCCGAAAACATAGGGCGAGGAGCACCTCGACCAATCCTAGCCACTCTTGTCTAGCCTATAAATTTCTTGTATTCTCACTATGGATGATAGTATAAACTATATAGTTCGGTGAACTAAATGTGTGAGCCCACAGAGGACTTTGGCTCAAGGAAAGGCACCGGAATGGATTCGATCGAGTCACAGGGTTACTCACTCCTGTAGCTTCCTAACGAGTTATTATCCGCCCTCGGCCCATTCCTCCTGCACTCGTTCTGTCTAAAACCTCTCACCAGACACTCTTTAAGCCCAAAAATGCAGTGACAGTACCGGCAAGACCAACAACACCCTCGTCAAGACCAAGGATACCCAGGTTGGTGGCAGGAATCAACGCATCAAGCGAGTGCCAGAGCATACCGACCTTGGCAAGGCTCTTCTCCTTGGCAACCTTGGCGACGGCGGCCTGGTCCTTGATCTTTTCTTGGGCCAACGCCTTCTCCTTGGCGTCGGCTCTGTAGTAGGCGTAGCTGGCCTGGATGAGCGACGAAAGGATGGAGATGAGCCATCCACGGTTTGCAATGCGGCTCACAAGCTCTACATTGCTCAGCTTGATGACGCCGCCGGCATTGAGCCACTGAAGAGTGTCGAGAGTGAGGAAAACAGCAGTACCGGCGTTCTTGGACAGAGAAGTGTAGTGCAAGAGGGGCTCGGCGGTCTTGTTGTGAAGCTCTGCGACAATTGCGCGCAGATTTCCAAGTGGTTTGCCGATACGCATGGCTTTACGGGCCATTCCGAGGTTCTTTTGCAGGCTCTTGACCGTCAAGATGGTGTCCTTGGTGTACCCCTTGCGGTAGAGGTAGTAGGCCAAGAACCGGGAGAAGTATTGCACCAGGCGCATAAGCTTGTCCCGCACAGCGGTCTTTTCAAAGTTCTTTACGGTCTGAACATACAATGGGTGGTTTGTTACGCTACTCATGGGTGGAATGGGATGATAAGAGCCGAGGTGGGGTGTACTTTGTGGGGTTGGCTTATGTCATTGGGCACTCTGCGAGTTTAGACGTAGCGTGCATTAAATCACATGTCAGAATTCGGTAAATGGGTAACAATTCTCGTGGAAGGCACACCCATGCTAATGCTATGCGGTGGGTTATATAGTCAAGAGTGATTATATAGTGAACCTGGATGCAAAACCGAATCGCTTTGCCTTTATGTTCAATAGATATAGCCAGACCAAGCAAAAAGGCCGCCATGCCCGAGATGAAAGTATTTGTTTGATATACATGATGTCGAGGTCTAGCAATACTGTTCATTATGGTAAATACACGGCAATCGACTTTAACCCAGATATTCGGCTAGAGTCCAACCTTCGCTGACGGTTGACACTCAATTTTAAAGCCAATTTTGTTAGTAGTCTGCCCATCTACAATTTCGTTTGATCTCATAGCCCCTTGCGATTAGCGCCCTCCTTCTCATCCTCCCTAGCCCTCGGGAAAATATTGGGGAGCTGCAGAACCTCTAAGCTGTTCTTTTAATATAGCATATGGTGCCGCTTCAGTTCCCGGCGTCTCCTTTTATGCTTTTATATCGCGTATGTGCTCGGCTAAGCTGTGCCAAGGCTGGCAATGCATGTTTGCAATGCTGTAAGTACGAGGCCTGTATTAGCCTCAGCAGACAGGGCAAATCCACGCGCCAGCACTCGGGGCTCCTTAGAGTATCGGGGAACCAGGTGGTACTTTGATTGGGGTTCTTGCACCACTTTAGAAACAGTTGAGGGTTCAGGTAATTTTTGTGCTAGTCGTGATCACCAGCACCATCTTAGCAGGACCACGCGAAGAGGTGCGAACTGGACCTCCAGCAGTGTTGAAAGCCTCGTCCACTGCCACTACTGGGCCATAGGAAAAGCTTTTATTATTGAGCAAGTGGATTCAAGAGCAGCTGTCCAAAAGAACCTCAGAGCATTTTCTGGCATCAGAACTTTTACCAAACAACGACTGTCTATTCTCAGGGTCCTTAGCCTTGTTATTGCTCTCGATTTTGCTGCCATATTTGCCAAACAATTTGGTGCGCTTTTTCCATCACTCGGATGTTCTGTGGTTGGTTTTCTTGCATGTACGGCTCCGGTTCTCTTGGTCAGAAGCCTAATCTTTGGACGGTGATTTGACGTCGGCGTCATCACGACTACCTCTTTTAGCACATTCTTCGGGTACTAATGCCCCATAAAAGCAGAGACTTGTGCCAAAAATTATTAAAACAGCAGCAATAGTGCACCCAGCACTCAATCGATTGCAGGGGTCGCCAGTAGCATTGGTATTCGCTGCGCATTTCTCTGACTTTTCACCGTCTTTAAAAGTCCCGTAGACGCAAAAACCAATACCAGTCGCAATTAGTACATTCTCCAACGTACACCCAGTAGGTGAGCGCACTGGGGGGCCCAGCTCTTCAACCTCCAGGGCCGAAACGCTCCCAAAGTCGATAAAATGGTAAGGTACCCATGATGGTTTTCATTTGGTGCTCTTGAAGCTGCAACCATGGCTTGTACAGGTCATAGAATTGTCTTTTTATAGTGGGGCAGGGTGCCTTATCTACATTCATTTCGTGATAGGGTTTGCATTAATCGATTTGATGGTCACTAGTCCGCCGTGGCCAGTCCTATCCCTGATAGATATGCAGGACCTCTGTATTTACGAATTACCAGCTTTTGCCGCGTTATCCACCGCCCAGGATTATACAACCTCGCGTCCACCGCTTAATTTCATCAGCATGCATCATGCATAATCCATGCAGCTTGCTGCGAGCTTGCTGCGAGAAAACTATAATTACAGATATGAACTATCAATACCTTTCACTTCCTCCGGCCAGCTTTGGTCTCTAAGTATGAGATCTTCACGACAACTCACTGGCTGGTGCCTCTTAATGTCACGTTGCTCCCTCTAAAAGGCGCATTTCGAGGTCTCTGATTCTGGGGTTAGTTTATGAAACCAGTTGCTGCTACGTCACCACGCAAGCCGAGCAGAACTGACACGATATCTCGATATAGCAAGATAGCTTCTTGAGCCTGTTCAACTAGGATCTTTCTTTCCTTATGTTGACCCCGCCCATTGTGAGAGCGATGCTAACATGTGGCCACATGAAGGCGCTCAATACATCTGGAGTGATACGCAGCTCGTTATGCTTTTCTAGAGTTAAAATCTAAAGCTATGTAGTCTAAATCACAGGTTTGCCGCCCAAGTACTCGCTCCAGCGCTTGACCTCATTAGGCACGCCATCCTTCCCGTGGGTGGGAAGCTTGGCGGCCAAGGTCTTGGCAAACAAAAGTGCAGTCTTGGGTTCATTGAACAGGGGCAAGCCGAAATCAATGGCGTTACGGCGCATAATGTAGTCTTCGTCGGCCAAATCCTCGGCGCGCGCACGGGCCAAGTTGATCACACCGCTAATGTCCTTATTTTTGAAAAGCTCACCGAGCTTACGCTTATCAGTTTTGGGCAGCTCAAGCATCTCGCTCTTGATGCCGGATTCAGCCAAGTACTTCTCCACCTCGGATTTAGCGACGTAGATCTTGTAGCCCATACCATTGAGAATTTCAACAACTTCAAGCAGATAAGGACGGGTGACATCACCACCAACAAGGATACCACTGGGGGGCTTGGGAACCTTGAAGTTCATGACTGCCTGAAGAGAAGCCCAATAAGACTCGAGTACATCCTTACCGAAGCAGGCAACCTCACCGGTAGAGGCCATCTCGACGCCCAAGAAGGGATCGGCGCCAGCCAAACGAGTAAAGGAGAACTGGGGAACCTTGATGGCAACATAGTCGCGGTGCTTAGCCATCAAATCGACAGGAGCGGGCACATTCTTGTTCATGAGAGCCTTGGTACTAACATCAATGAAGTTGGTGCCCAAAACCTTGGAAACAAATGGGAAAGACCGGGAAGCGCGAATGTTGCACTCAATAACTTTAAGAGCATCGCCGTCCTTGATGACCTGCATGTTGAACGGACCAGTGATGTTCCAAGCCTTGGCGACCTTCAAGGCAATCTCCTTGAGTCGCGCCAGGGTAGCATCATCCAAATTTTGGGGAGGAAGAACGAGGGTGGCATCACCGGAGTGAACACCAGCGTTTTCAACGTGTTCAGAGACGGCGTGAACCAGCAATTGGCCAGCATTGGCAACACCATCGATATCAATCTCTTGAGCGCCCTCAATGAACTTGGTGATCACAACGGGGTGGTCAGGGCTAACAGCAGCGGCGTTGCCGAGCTTAGATTCGAGCTCTGCCTCGCTGTAAATAACGCTCATAGCGGCACCGCTAAGAACATAAGAGGGACGCACCAAAACGGGGTAGCTGACTTTATCAGCAAATGTCTTGGCCTCTGCAATTGAGCTGAGCTCGCTCCACTGGGGCTGGTCAACGCCAATCGAGTCAAGGATCTGTGAAAACTTGTGACGATCTTCGGCCTTATCGATATCCTCGGGATTGGTACCCAATACAGTGGCGCCGTTATCTTGGAGCTTGAGAGCGATATTCTGAGGCAACTGACCTCCAACGGAAACAACCACACCAGCTGCGGTCTCGAGCTCATAAATATCCATAACGCGCTCAAAGCTAAGCTCCTCAAAGTAGAGGCGGTCGACCTCGTCGAAATCAGTAGAGACAGTCTCGGGATTGTAGTTGATCATAACGGTCTTGCGGCCATTCTCGCGAAGAGCACGGGCGGTAGAGACAGCACACCAATCAAACTCAACAGAGGACCCAATACGGTACACACCAGATCCCAAAACCATTGTTCCATGCTCATCAAACTTGACATCGTGGCATGAGCCATTGTAGGTGGTGTAAAGATAGTTCGTATCAGCGGGGAACTCGGCGGCGAGAGTATCGATTTTCTTGACCCAGGGGCGTATTCCATACTGAAGACGCTTGGCACGGACCTCGAGCTCAGTAGATTTGATGTAGAGAGCGATCTGTTTATCGGAAAAGCCTAATTTCTTGGACTCAAGGAGGGTATCGCGGTCGAGCCATTTGAGGCCACCAATAGACTCGAGCAGGCGTTGCTGGTTGACAAGGTTCATTAGTTTGTGCAGGAACCAGTTGTCAATTTTAGTCAAGTCGTGGACTTTTTCAACGCTGTATCCTCTATTCAAGAGTGCCTCACCGACTGCGAGCCAGCGGCGGTCGGTGGGGTTGCTCAAAACGTCATCGAGCTGATCGCCAAACTCCTCAGAGCCCTGGAAACCGATCAAGCTGGGGTCAACCATACGAATAGCTTTTTGGAAACTTTCCTCAAAAGTACGGCCAATAGCCATAACCTCGCCGACACTCTTCATGCTACTGCCGATATCGCGCTTGACGTGGCGGAACTTAGACAGATCCCACCGGGGGATTTTGGTAACAATGTAGTCCAAACTGGGCTCAAAGTTGGCGCTAGTGGTCTTGGTGACGGCATTTGGGAGTTCAGGAAGGGTGTGGCCGAGAGCAATCTTAGCGGCAGTATAGGCGAGAGGGTAGCCAGTAGCCTTCGAGGCAAGTGCAGAGGAACGCGACAGACGTGCATTCACCTCAATGACACGGTAATCAAGTCCATCGGGCTGCAGCGCGTACTGAACATTGCACTCGCCAACAACACCCAAATGACGGATAATCTTGATGGCGGCAGACCGGAGCATGTGGTACTCTTCATCGCTGAGGGTCTGGCTGGGGGCAACAACGATCGAATCACCGGTGTGGATACCCAGCGGATCAAAGTTCTCCATATTGCAAACGGTGATACAGTTACCGTCACGGTCACGGACAACCTCGTACTCGACTTCTTTCCAGCCCTTGAGAGACTTTTCTACCAAAATCTGCGGGCTAAGGCTCAGACTTTGGGAACTGAGGTTGTAAAGCTCCTGGCGGTTGTTGGCAAATCCGGATCCCAGACCACCGAGCGCAAACGCTGAGCGAACAATAATAGGATAACCAACTTTTTCAGCAGCGGCAAGTGCATCATCAACGTTATCAACTGCAATGGACTCGGCGATGGGGATATCAATCTCGTTCAGCGCTTTAGCGAAAAGGTCACGATCTTCAGATGTTTCAAGGGTCGAAATAGGAGTACCGAGGACCTTAACGCCGAAACGGTCTAGCACACCCATTTTATCAAGGGCAATGCCAACATTGAGGCCGGTCTGTCCACCAAAAGTAAGCAAAATGCCATCGGGGCGCTCACGCTCGATGATGTATGAAACGTATTCGGGGGTAACGGGGTTGAAATAGACTTCATCGGCCAAAGCATGGGAGGTTTGGTTGGTTGCAATATTGGGGTTGACAAGAATGGTGGTTTTACCCGCCTCTTTAAGAGCCTTGATGGCCTGCGAGCCCGAATAGTCGAATTCTCCGGCTTGACCGATACTCAAACCGCCAGAACCAATCACAAGGACCTTGGATACATCGACAAGTTGACTCTTGTTTGGGTTGAGAATACCAGCTCCAACGTATTGGGGGGAAGGAGTCGAATACAGGCGGGCAGACAGGGGCAACAAGCTTTGAGGCTTGAAGCTCCTAGCCTTCCAGGCCTTGCAAGGACTATTACGAGTAGCCCTGATCAGGGCTACCATGGGACGAGCGATCATTGACTAAGTAAGGGCACCCTTGGCGTTTATATATCCATGCATAATGCAATGCAATGCACGTGAACGTCGGCCACCTAAACCTGTAATCACACGTTTGAGGTGGCTCAGGATGGGTGAATGCTCCTCATTCAGAACTGCTCAATGGCGCGTTCTAGGTAGGGCGTGCTACCTGCTCTCTGATAGGCCATTACCGGCTCTTGTCACTAGTGACTCACCATGCACTGGGCATGCACGATTTTTTTTCACACGTTCAAACAATCGAGCTCGTTGAGATGGCTTTTCAGCACAAAATCCAGTGTTCTCGGTGGAATTGATGTGAAATTTGTTTGATGCGGGCAATCGCCTAGTGGGCTCTCTCCAGTTCACTTCTTTGAGTTGATAGATTCACTGATCCTTATGTTTATAGGGTCAAAAAGGGGATTATTCCCATATTATCCGGTTCTATCTCATGTCATGACGTTTGAATGGTCTGATTGATGGTGTTGAAGACCTTATCGATCACACTACGCTGATTGGTCTGATAGGGATGGCTGGCGAGTCTCATGGGTTGAGTCACCTTTTTTTAATTTTTTATTTTATGTTCGCGCGATTTTCTCCAATTTAGAAATCGTAGTGGTATAGAGTGCAAAAACGGTCCAATCAATCCTTATAGTGCAGCAGAATCAAGGCTCTTGGAAAAATTAAAGCGCTAATAGGGTCCCCTCACAGCAGCTCAATTCTAGTATAGGGTTGCCCACAGATATCGTCGATGGTCAGCAAAATGGCTTTCTATTGACAAATTAGGCACAGACATCTCACTAGTATAGTAGTATGATAAATATATAGAGGTGCTCAGCGAGTCTGCGGTCGAGAGGATGCAGTGGGTAATAATAGGGCCCCGAGTGATCACATGGTGAGCACAATCAGTAAACACCTGGGAATACACAAAGCCCCTTTTGATAGTTCTTTTGACCGGACAAACGTGGCGTTGGCTACGCACAACCACTCGCTCCGCATGTGTTTGGTCATCTCAAATCCTTTCTATACCTCAACAACTGCGGCAGCGACCTTATCGAGCACGTTTCTGGGTTCAAAAACGGGTGGTGGAGCAGCTGCGACGTAGACGCTCGTGAGTTGACATCCACCGTCAAGCAGAGCCCTAAAAAGCTCTTAAGGTCCTTCGAGAGCACATCAGGATTCTTGAGTTTAGGCGTACCGTTGGTTGCGATCAAGTAGAGTGCCTTGAGAGGCTCCTCATTAAGGTACGGCGGCTCGCTCTCAATCATCTCAATTGCCATCACTCCAAGCGACCACACATCAACCTTGGCTCCGTACTCTTTCTGCTTAACCACCTCGGGTGCCATCCAGTACGGCGTGCCTACCATCGTTGCTCGCTTGTTTTTCTTGTCGGTGAGCTTAGCACAAAACCCGAAGTCTGTGATCTTCACATTGCCCTGGCGATCTAAGAGCATGTTGTCCGATTTGATATCGCGGTGAATGATGGACTTTGAATGGAGGAAATCAAGCCCTGCGCAAGTCTCGCGGCAAATGGTCGCTATTTGCTGCTCAGTCAAATCGTTATTTTCAATAATATCCGTTAAAGGACCACCCTCCATATACTCCATAACAACCCATAAATCACTCTGCCCCCTGAGGTATGCCGCCAAGAAATTGACAATATTAGGATGTGAGCTTTCTTTCATGACGGTAATCTCGTTGACAATCAGCTCTTTACGCGGCTGACTCGATAAATCGATTTGCTTGATAGCAACACGGCTGTGCTTCGCTGCAAGCTCTCCCACTAGAGGCCTTGACACATAAACACTGCCACTGGCGCCTTGGCCGACTTTTTTGAGCTTTTGGTAGCTCGCTGTAGGGTTCTCGCTGCTAACGACGCTCCGTAACTTGGCGAGGATCTGTGATTCGGTCATGGTGCTCACCCTACGTTCCTTCTCGCGTTGTCTTGTGGCATTGCTAGCGGCTGTCGCAGCTGCGGCACCACCCGGAGAAGCGCGAGGTGGGTGGTGATGCTTGTGACCGCTGCTCCCGGGAGTACGGGCCGGTGTCCGCTGCTGCTGCTGCTGTTGAGGATGACTAGAATTCGAGCTGCCTGACCGTCCAGTGGGAGTTTGCTGCTGCTGCTGCTGGGGTCGAGGCGCTTGGCGCAAGGGTGTGGAATGAGTTGGTGGCTGGGGACTGCGCATCTCGCCAGGAGGGTACCGCGGCGGTGTCTGGTGAGCCTGTGGCTGTCTAGGTGGACGCATTGGCTGCTGTTGTTGGAGAGGGGGCAAATCGCCTGAGTTTGATGAGCTGCCACTGCCAGAACTTCCATCAGGAGCACGCATTGGCTGCGGCTGTGTTGGGGTCTTCTTTGCCCAATTTTGCGGGATTCCTCGTGGGTCTCTTAGCCCGTCATTGGTCCTGCTAGCGGGACCACCGGGCGTAGTTGGTCCACTTGGTGCACTTGCCTGAGCTCTATCCACATTGATCATGACTGCGCCGCCTTTATCATCTCTCCGCCACTCATCCACTGAAGTTTGGGATTTATTCACCTTCAAGGGCGAAACAAACCTATCATAACCAGGGGTATGTGCTGTGGTAGGTACTGCGGAAGTACTGAGGTTAGGTGTGCTTGATGCTGGAGGAGCACGAGCGACAGGGGGCGGAGGAGCGGGACGGGAAGGCTGCAGATTGATAGCAGAGCCACTTGAATTTGCAGATCCTTGCCTTAGCGTCTCTAGTTGTGCGAGCTGGGCGCTGGATTTCTGCGACGGGACGGGTGGTGCCAGGGAACTGGCACTGCTGCTCGCGTTCCCCTGGTCCTCGTCCTCGTGAACGATATTATTTTGGTAAAATTTGAGGACATCGACGACCGCCTGCGGGTTTTTCGAGAAATCTTCCTGGGTAATGGCCGAGGAGCTGAGGAGACGCGCCCACTCGCTGGGAAGGCCCGTGAACTCACCCGAGTGCGCGTCAAAGCCCACGTGTACATTGTGAATAAAATTGATTGGCCCTGAGACGCCCGTAGAGGGGATATTACTGTAAATATCATCGATCCAGGCGTACAAATCGGTATCTGTCTTAGTGGCCACAAAAAGAGATTTCTGGTTCGGGCGAATGATCTCAAAGCAGTATTGTTTCGAATCCACGCGGGAAATAGACTGGACAGTGTTCAGTGGGACCGTGAAGCTCGACGCAGTGCTCGAGTCCGATTTATAAAAAGTCAAGGTGTTATCCTGAAGGACAAGCCAGCGCTTGGTCCACATCCATTTGATGCTGCCGTCTTCTTTAACCTGGATCCACCCTTCGCGTAATTTCTTGGGTTTTGCGACCTCGCTAGGCGGCGCAGGCGCGGGACCGGGCCTCGCAAACGCGTCTGGCCCATAGTCTTGCGTGGGGTAAGACATAAGGAGTGCTGACAAAGGTGAAGATGATAAAAAAGACCCCCTGGATACGCCTTTAGCGAATAGCACTGATACTTATATTGGTTACTAGCCACCGCTGAACCTGCCAACTAACCACCACACTGTACTTTTGTGAGAAACACGAAAATTCAACTCTATGAAAGTATATATCGCGGGTCCCGATGTTTTCTATCCCAATGCCTCTGAACTAGCTCAGCGCGCCCATCAAGAATGTGCAAAACGGGGCATGACGGCGCTTTGCCCCGTAGATAATGCAATCACACCTGCCCAACCCCATGAGATGTCGCACTCGATTTTCGCGGCAAACATCAAAATGATCCAGGACGCCGATGCGGTGTGCGCCAACATTGAACCATTCCGTGGGCCAAGCGCCGACGCAGGTACTGTCTGGGAAATTGGGTATGCCTTTGGTCTTGGTAAGCCAATTGTTGCCTATACTACAGACTCTAGAGATTACAAGGGTAGAGTTTTAGAGGGTAAGAAAGCTCTTGAGGGAGCCAGCGAGGGGGCTGCGCAGTCTGGCACCAGAGCCACCTCCAGCCCGGTCGACCCCTGTGCCTCTTCTGTACAACCCTCACTCGATCCTAATGGATGTATGGTTGAGGATTTTGGCGGAATCGATAATCTGATGATTACTCATGCGCTGAAATCCGTCTATGCAAATATCGAATCCGCGCTCGACGCTTTGTCAAACACAAACGGCTAAACTATGAGCAACGAAAGCGCATTGAACGGCTGTCAGGCGCTGATTGAATCACTTGAGCAGTGTAGATCACAGTCCGGACTCATGGATCGTTTGTTTGGCAGCTGTGCGGATTTAGAAAAGCAGGTACGGCTGTGTAGACGCGGGGCCAGAGACGAGGATAGGCGTCAGCATGTGCTTAAGGCACGCGAAGAGCGTAAAAGAGTTGAAGGTGTCTGGAGGAAAATCAAGCAAGAGGAGGCTGGAGAGCTGAGCGAACTGGTGAACGAGTCAGCGAGCGTTGCTCAGCGCTAGATAGGGGTGCCCCTAGCATTTTGGATACTGGGCTCTGATTCCTTTTCCACTTTTGACTCCCTCTCCAGAGCTAAAGGCCCGTTTCTTTTTTTGTACGTATCCATATAGCACTTGCTTATGTAGCCGCAGTCCCCTCGGCCATCCTTCTCTTCTGTCACTCTGCCTAATGAAGCCGGCAAATTACCCTCAATTGTACACCAAACTGTACCGAAAAATGCAACCTCACCACATTTACCCAATCGACAAAGATTCGCCCGGCCGCACCCCGATGAACTCGCTAGCTTGCGACAACACATGCGCACGGTACATGCTGTATGGAGGTGCTGACTCGAGCATTGGTATATTTGATCTTGAAAGTAAATCGCTTGAAGCCAGTATCCTCCCCAAAAGTGCCCACCAGTTTGGCGTATCGCACATTGCATGGTGGCTGCAGGATAATGGCATGTTTGTGAGCGGTTCGTTTGATGCGACGCTATCTCTCTGGGACACTGATAATCTCGAGGCGGTATATAGTTTTGATCTGGAGCATAAAATCTACAATTTCGATCTAAACTTGAATGGAATAGTTGCCTGTGCTCTGGACCACCCCTACATCAAGCTCCTGGATACCCGCTCAGGGTCTCAATCGCATGTCCTACGAGGACACCAGGGCAGGAATCTCAGCTGTAAATGGTCCCCACACAATGAATACTTGCTTGCCTCGGCCGGTTCCGATGGCACGGTAAAACTTTGGGACATCCGCCAATCGAGTCCGCTAGTGGAGTGCCTTGATATGAACCGTACAACTGAGCGTCACCAACTGGAGCCACTTACGTTTCGGAAATCACACCGTAGCTCAGTCAATGGCTTGCTATGGGTCCCCACCGGCGACCGGCTCGTATCTGTGGGCAACGACAACAAAGTACGGGTCTGGAACCTGAATATTGAAGGAGGGCTCAATGAGGGCCTGAATTTTGGGCCTCAAGTTCAAAATAAATATCTACAAAATAATGATCCGTGTCTGAGCCCCGTCCAGCACAAATTGCCCGGTATGCAGCTGCTGGTGAATGTCGACTCGGGTGTGGTTCTGATGTATGATTTGAATACCGCTAAACTAACTAAACGGCTCATACCGCTCTCTGGTGCTAACTCCAGCAGACAGACCTGTACGATCGCCCGTAAATTTGCCGGCGTTGAATTTTATTCTGGTGACGGTGAGGGCAACATAACTGAGTGGGCATGTTTCAAGCAAAGTACAGACGATATCACAAAGATGATAGAACGGGATAATATACAAAGCGTTGAGGAGGAGAGACGAGGGCCCAAGAGTTTGGCGGATTTTATAGGGGGTTGAGCTGAGCGGCCAGAGGAACAAATCTGCAGAGCTTGGCAGAGGCTCAAAAGCATATTCCCGTCAAACCGATTGAAACTCCTGATCTAATAAGTCTATGGCCCTAGATAAAGTCATAAAAGAACTAAGCTCGCTCCTGTCATAACCAGGGTACCGTTGGTGCCTTGACTACTTTATAATTCGCTATAAACTCTAACCAAATGTAGACCGCACCTGCTGTGATTACCGCACTTTTCTCTGTTGACCAAATTGGAGCACCTATTGAGACACTATCTCCGACGCCACAGTTGCCAACCCGAGTCAAGACTGTAGGAAGACTTTCTCGTTGCTCCTCGATCACAATGTCTTCGCTTGGCTGGATTAAGGAGATTATTGCCAAAGAGGGGGGAGGTTACCTTTTCAGCCGCTCAGGAATGCGTAGAGAACCTATTCATTGGGGCGATATGGACTCAATGCGGCACGTCAACAACGTCGTATACCTCAAGAAGTTCGAGGCTGCACGCATAAATTACCTGTTGCAGCTGGAAAAACTGCATCTGGGAACTGATAAATTCCTCAGTGCCAAGGGGGTTGGTCCTATCATGCGCTCTCTGAATATCGATTGGAAGTACCCTGTACGGTACCCCGATGACATCAGTATATTTCAAAAGCTCAGTCGTATCGAGAAAGACAGATTTCACATCAAAGGTATTCTAGTTGCTCACGGCCCCAAAGTCCTCGCAAGTCGGGTTTCTGAAATTCAGGTCACTGTGGATTACACCAGGGAACCGACTACCAAGGCGCCAATTCCGAGCGAATGGAGAGAAGCATTCGAGGAAGAAATGGCCGCACAGGAGCGGTGGGAAGATGAGTTTGAAGATTTGAATGTTACTAGGTGGCTAGGGTTGAATAAGGCCTAGCGAAGTCAGAAGCGATACGCACAGGACTAGGGTGAATAAATTAGGAGATAGTGACAACGGGCTCTAGAGGAGCTGGCAACTCAACAGCTGGGAAGTATATGGGCACTTCAAAAAACACTCCACGTGGGGTCAAGGCCACTTCAGAAACTATCGAGTCTTACTCGGTAGCTATATTGAGGTAACCGGCACCCTGCAACCGGAAATCGTATTCTTAAACATTTATACTAGCTGGTTCTGCCTATAATTTGGCATATTCTTGGTAACTTGTCTCTAAATACTATCCCTAGTGAATAATTACTAAACCCTACTACCAAACAAACCCAAGACATGGCCCTCCGGTATATTCGAGGTCGGTTCAGGCCGCGACCCACCAAAGTTACGCAGAGTGTACTGGGAGTAGTCGAGAACTTTGATCAATTGCTGGCAATTGTCTCAAACAGGGCAATGTCAGTGTCCCAAAGGGTAACGGCCGCTGGGATGATTAGGGCAAGTATCGAGGAAAATAGCCTTAGTTCCATCCAGGAAGTATGGTACAGTGTTTCTCAGTTGCTTGATCTGAGTAACCAGACCGAACTGCGCCGCTCCGGCTGGAAACTAACCCTCAGCTGCATTGACCATGATGAGATCAATGCCGGCTCGTACAACACCTATTACCACGCAATTATAGATTATTCAAATGTGGAAGATTTTGATTTGGTATTGCAGGCGCTGGACGCTCTCACTCAGGGCGGTCGCCGCTTTAGCAACGCACCCACTGCCTCATATCGGTTACCGCGGGTGTTACTGAGCTGGATTCAGCTTCTGGCAGTCAGGACGCAGGAATTACAGAGTAATAGTAGTGCGCGTGATATTGCAGAGCAATGGGGTGAGTCCACGCCCGCAAACTTCGCCGCACTGCTGGCATACACCGCCAAGGCACTCAAGTTCAATATGAGTATTTTCGACGAGCGCGATATCCAGTTGGGATTACTCTGTATTGTAACAATTATGCGCTCCACTGCTCAAACCACAATCATTGAGCTCTGCTGCTCCATAATTGATACCACTATGGCGTATGGCATCATTCCGCTGCAGGTTCTGGCCCCTATCTTGCAGGTACTTTGTGGTATAACGCTGGTTAATGCCCAGCTTTCGGAAACTGGCTGGAACACCATTGTCAACCTGCTGCGGAGCCACTTGGGCAGCTCCACTATCCAGCGCCTCTGCCAGATTCTTGATTCCCACGATTCTCAGGTGACGATAGAAATGCGTATCGCTGCTGCTCGTATTCTGGTAAAATCTCTCAGAGAACTCGCACAGACTCCCGAGCACTTGCCTGTTGTGGAGATCCTTGGCGCGTACTCGGCCAGCTTGGGCCAGCGCTCGCCGGCACTGCATATCGAGGTGGCAAGATGCCTCGACGAGATTCTAGTCGAGCCGCTTATCAAGCCGCATCTCACTTTTGATATCTGGCAATCAGTCTCGTTTTCACCGCTCGCAATCGTGTGTAAACTGGCCGATTCGGTAGTGCCAGCCCGAGGCAGGATGGTTGACACACAAAGCGATACAGAGTCGTCCGCAGCAATTACGCCCAGCATCTCTAAAATCTTGGACTCAATACTAGAACTGCTAGAAGAAAAAGATGGTCATTTGCCAATGGAAGATTCGCTTGTGACCATCACCCAGCTCTCGCAGTTTTTAAGCCCCACAAGTTCCCTTCGAGTGGTTGGCCTGTTTCACCAGCTGCACCTATGCAGCCCCTATATGGACGGCTGGAAAGAAAACCTTAATATGCTGCTGGCGCAGTTTTATCGCTCAAGCGATTGCACCGATGCTGTTCGGGGCAAAATCATTGAGCTTTGTGAGCCCGTTTTGATGCTTCCTGGAGATGAAACAGAAGTTTTTAGCATTTCGCAAAAACTTTTCAGCGAAATCTGGAGCTGTAATTTGAGCTCGTTGTGCGTGCTCATGAGCCTACTCAAGGAGATTGCCCTGCATAACAGTGCAACACTTTTTGAACAGATCAGCAGCTCTGTAGTCCGGCATTTTCCCGATCAGAGTCACGAAGCGATTGCTCATGAGGAAACCAGCATCAAGCTCGAGAAAATCGCATCAACGTTTGTGGACATATTTATCGCTCTCTTCCAGTCAAGCCCGCGAAAACTCTGCTCGGTATATCATCACCTTCTTACAGTCGCTCGACTCTGTATATTTGATGCTCGCCCATTCCAAGTGGCTTTTTCACTACTATGCAGGTTACGCGTCAATGAGGAAAATAGTGTGTCGATCACCGAACCGACCCTGGAAACTGATTACGGCAAGGCTCTATATGACCAGCAGGTTTCCCTTCCAATTAAAAAATCGCTTCTGGACAAGCCAAGTCTGTCGTTGAAATCATCCGGGCCCGATGGTGCTGGGTCTGAGTTTGCATTGGGCACTAAACAACAAACTCTCGATACCACTCTAATGTTGCAGCTAATCATCAAAGTTCTACAAACTGGCGCTCCCGAGAGTGTCTATCTTCAGGTCCTGATCAACACATCTAGTCAGCTCGCAAATGTCGAGCTTTTCAGCGGCTGCGAGGGTGAGCTGGTGAATTTGCGTAATTTTCTTTGTCGGCAAGTAGGCTCAGTAAATGTGCCGCGACTTTTGGACGAAAAATCCAGCGCCACTAAACAAGAGATTGTGGGAGTCTATATTCACATGCTCACTATTCTTCTTGGCTATTCACAAATCTTCACAAAACAAGATTATGACAAAATGCTACAAACACTGGTCCAAGTTCTCAATAATTGGGATAAATCTACAAGCTGTTGGGCTCTTCACTGTCTTGTGATCTGCTGCTACGAGTGTCCAGAAAACCTACAGCGGGTCCTGCCGCAAATCCTGTCCAAGCTGCAAACCAAAATCACAAACCGTGACTCCTCAACACACATTCTGGAGTTCTTGCTGACCCTCTCACAGGTGGAATCGCTCACTTCGTCTTTTAATATTCAAGAATTCAAGCGCGCGTTTGGTATCTGCTTTACCTATATTCAGCACGCTACCGATAACCTCAACAAATCAAAAATAGGCAGTGATATGAATGCCAGTATCCTTAGCCAGTATCTATTACGGCTTGCTTGTGTGATCATTTCTTCGCTCTTCCTTGCGATCGAAATAGGCGCTCGTGAGGAGATGATAACGTACCTGATTCGCAACTTTGTTCTCAGCAGCCAAGTCAAGGGGCAGCTTGACCCAATCAATATGTGCACCTACGATTTGCTGTGTCGCTACACCTATTCTGATCAGCCGCTAGGGCTCACCTCGAAGGCCTCAGAGCTCAGCCGATACCCTAAAGAAGGAGACAACACTGCGATGTGGATGATTGGTAGCTCCATCATTGAAATTATCACCAATAAATCTAGTGGAAAGAGCTTTGTTATCGTGAGACGGCCCACATGCACTCTTGTCATGGCAATGAAACCTGTTGATGGGTCAATAATTGCTACAAGCGACCGCAGCGATAGTTTCTTGGCTTCTTTCGCTGACGACAATGTGAAATTTTTGGCCAATTTCTGGTTCCTTATGATGCGTGGGCTTGATGCGGATGGTCAGAATCCCATCTCTGTGCCTACCACTCCAGCCAATTTAAGGGCCATTTCTTCGTTGGACAGAGCACCAGTTGTTGATTTCCATAAAGTGGGTATTATATATATTGGACCTGGCCAAAACCAGGAGCAACAAATTCTCGCGAATACCTGTGGAAGCCGCGCATACCGGGAATTTCTCAGCGGAATGGGCCAATTTGTTAGGCTCAAGGGAAACAGGGCCATTTATGCAGGTGGTCTGGATACAGAGAACGATATCGATGGTGAGTTCACGGTGGCATGGGTCGGAAAAGTGTCACAGATTACCTACCATGTCATTACTCTCATGCCCAACCCGGAACACGACCAGAGCCTCAGCAGCAAAAAACGGCATATCGGCAATAATTATGTGAATATCTACTTTGATGAGAGTGGTAAAGATTTTGACTTTGATGTGGTCAAGTCCCAGTTCAATTTCATCAATATCGTCATCTCTCCAACGTATGCACCCCATAAATTCCGCGTGCGAGCATACCGCAAGGAAGGTTTGGATAATGTGCTAGCAGCTTATGAGACCAAGGTGGTGGACCAGCAACACTTGTCGTTATTCATTCGTCACTTGAGCATCAAGGCAAGCATCTATGCAAAGGTGTATAATCAGCATGGTGAGTATACCGACCAGTGGCTTTACCGTCTTGAATTGATCAATAAACTCAGGGACAGAGTGATCCAAGACCGTGAGCGTGAGCCTGAGCATCAGGATGAGGGCGAAGATGAGTATATGAAGGAGGCGTTATCGAAACTCGATTTTAGTCAATAGGCGTCTAGTCAATAGGTGTGAAATCTGGTTTGACCAGGCAGCTAGCAGTCAAGAGGGAACGGTATCCGATTCTTGCCTGATCCTGGGCTTTCCGCAAATCGTTGACACTGCCATTTTCACCATCCTTCTTCTTCAGGGTTGTATAAAGTGTCTGCCTCTGCACGTCATATGCACTCTACGCGGCGCGAATGCTCCAACTATCTATGTAATATTTATAATACCCCAACTACAAGTTCTGGATCGATGCGGCCGAATCTCGTGTTCTTTTGGTACGTTTGGACTACACAGTGACACTCTTGGATTCAATTCGAGGTGGTAGCGTGCTGGGAACATCTAATTTTCCACTGTTGCTCACAATAGTATGATCTGTCAGATTTATGGTCTTATTTCATGGTGTATCCCTAGCAACTGGTCAAGTTGAATCCTGGCGGGCTACAATTTCTCAACTGCACTTAGTTTAGGCTAGCTTTACAGAGCTTTGATCAGGAGTGCTCTCATCTGTATTGTATATATAGATAGATACCCGATGCTCTATACGAACAGCCAGTGGCGATGTGTGATCTAATTTTTTAAGCACTATGCACATACTAATTCTAACCATTGATACAAATACGAGTGTCTATCACCCGACTGGCGAAGTTTGAGGCTTTTGCTTGTTAAATTCTTAATCTTGGCACATGCCTTTTGCATTGCTGACCCCCGGCGATGCCATTAATAGTACCCCAGCAAGCTTGAACCGAGCACTTGATTTAATTCCAGCGAGTTTATAAAAGCTGTGGAAGCTTTCGATGTCCTCATCTTGGGAGACCTCTCTGTGCAAGCTTTTAAAGCTACGGCATCTTAATGATCAATCTTCAAACTAAAATCAATCACCCCAGTACCCTGGTGAACCATGGATGTCGAGTAGATATCAATATCGTTACAGAAAAACGATTCAATGTTGCTCCATCTTAGCCCGCCACTACACTCGAGCAAAGCCTTCGACCCCCAACGCTCCTTGAGGTTCGAGGCAGCGACCTTGAGGCCACTCTGAGTAAAATTGTCGAGCATAATTACATCCGCACCCGCCTGGATGGCCTCGTTGGCTTCGTCCTCGGACTGGCACTCGACCTCGATCTTGATTGCAAACCCACCAAACTCGCGAGCTTTCTGAACTGCCTTGGTAATAGATCCATGACTCCAAATGTGGTTATCCTTGAGCATTACCATCGAGCTGAGGTCGTAACGGTGCATATCGATACCCCCCACGATCATAGCATACTTCTCCACAATGCGTAGTCCTGGAGTGGTTTTACGGGTACCTGCGATAATTCCCTGGTAATTTGCCTTAATTGCTGCTAATTTGACGTTACGAGCCTCGGTAGCGATACCCGAGCTGCGACTGAGAAGATTAAGGGCAGTACGCTCCGCCAGCAAAAGTCCATTAGCTGGTCCCCTGACCTTTGCAACCGCAACTTTTGAGTCAGTCTCAATGTCCGCACCTTCTTTGACGAGCCATTCGACCTCCAATTGGCACTGACGGAATACCTCATTGGCAAACGGCACTCCTGCGAGCCTACCGGCCTGCTTGCACCACAGAGTTGCAGTTTTATGGTCTTTACCTACGACGTAACCGCCAATATCGAAACTGGGGGCATCCTCAGCTAACCAAGCGGTAATTTGTTGTTTCCATGCCCCAGATGTAGGGAGTGCGGCGTCCATTATGTAAGAGAGCGAGCGCGGCGAGTTTTGGCAGCTGAGCGCGGCTCCAGATTTTTGTACCAGTAGCTCAGATCCATGATTTCGAATAGTTGGCCCTGATTTATTAGCGTGTTTTCGGCAGCTGTATCATGACACATCCATGCCGGCTAGAACGTCTCTTATGTAAATAGCGGGGACGTTTTTATATATAGCCTAGAGTTGCCACTGAGGGTGTGCTGGTCATTCTTGGCCATCGCGCTCGTCTTTCGCCTTTTAATATAAACTCTTACACCTGAATAGGTTCTCATGGCATCGCTTGAATACTACAATATCGCCGGTACACACAACAGCTTTCACTTTCAACATAAGCCCACTAACTGCTGAAAAAATACCGTCATCATTTGTGTGTTCAATAGATCACTGGAATTGAACTTGTTGTATATGGGGAATAGCAATGAATGGGTCTGCAGGTTGTACCTGATGATTAGTAGGTATAGCTATCAGGCTGTCTGGAGCGGGTTTTTTTTTCCACTTGGGTTGTGAGAAAGAGATACATTTCCCTGTACTTTTTTTTTTCCGATAATTGTCGTTTTACTATTTAAATGTTGAATACACTTCGTAATTCTGGCCAAATGACAATCCTTGCCGGACTTTCTGTGATACAGGTTATACCTCATATGAGGAGCTTGCTAGTGAGTTCATTGAATACAAGGCTATATAGTGAAAAGGAGACATCTCAACAAACCATGGTCATGATGCATCATTTATACGGCTTTGATATTGCATCATGCACAGAAGGATCGAATCTGCAAGAGAAACAGTAACTACAAAGGCACAGGATGAGCATCACTCTTCTGCATGAGACCTTTATAAACCAAATTATACCCTACATACACAGACTCATAACTCTAATACCTTAATGTTAAGATCCGTCGTTGACCGCTGCCAGGAGTTTCTGACTCCTAAAGAGAAGACTTCCGCTCCCTGCTTGAATAATTCAACATTTAAAACCATAAATTTCTACCTAGCCACGACAGCGGCCAGAAATGGTGCCTGTTTATGCAATTGCTTTTCTTTAATTTTGCAATTACCAGTGCTTTACTAGAGAAGTTATCCTTCTGGGGCAGATTTTCTTGTTTTGCATATTTTTATTAAAGAGTCCTAAGGACTCATGCGCTCCTGAGCGCGCGTCGTACATAGCTATATCTTATGCAGGTAACGTGCATAAGAGATAGGTAAACAGATTGGCTAAAAGCTCAGCTGTGTACCTGCGCAAGGGTGCTATTTGTCCCCGCTAAGTTACTTCTCTATTTGTCCACGATTAAATAAAACACCCTAATTGACCCCGGCTGTTTGTCCTCCAGCTCTTTGCCCTCAAGCTATTTGTCCCCTTGATATTTGTCCACCACCTTTGTTCGATTTCCAATACTCTATTATAGTGCCGATAAGGCTCTCGCGCGCCTACACCGCGCGCCTTCTAGCTACCTAAATCTGATCTAACTAGTGGGGGTATAGCGCGAAGCATGTAGTCAAGGAATAATCCTGCGATATGACGTCGCTCTGACTGCCTCGCAGGAAACGGGCTCACCGTATGAGTGGAAAAAGGCCAGCTAAAGTAAGAGAGTGGTGACAGCAAATGGGTACTGCGCAGGTAAGAGGGCAGCGAGCCAGCATTGCGTAGGATACTCGCTCCACAATACCTACAATCTTATTTGAGTGCTCTGGTCTTGGACTCAGGTCAGTTTCAACCGACCAAAAATGGGGGTGCACCTTTTTGGTGTGCCAAGGGCGAGATGAAGGGGCAAACACCAGCTAATAAAGTCGTCTGATTACCGCCAGAACGCAACGTCAGGGAACAAGCCCAGGTAGGTCTCTAAGGCCGTAGCATATTCCAGTGAAGAGTCGAAATCGCCAGGTGTGGTGGGAAGATCCGCAGGCCGACAGCTGATACGGCGACTCTCTGGTATGTTAGTCTGGGGGGAAAACCCTTGCTGTAGTTGTCGAATGTGCTGCAGCTTGCACAGGTGAATATGGTGTTCAGGTGTGGTATCAGCTCCACAGCCGCATTTTTTGCGAGTCACCTTGTCATGGTCAAAGGTGTCGCTGCGCATTCGTCCAGTTCGCCAGCTAAAAACCCTGCTCGCCACTGACCTGGGGGCTGCCCACATCATCTTGAGTAGTTTGCGCTCCGCAGTGCGGTTAGACTTGGTAGGCAATCGAGTTAGATGCTCAAAATACGCCGAACCATTCTCTTGAAGTTCTTTAGTAGTGTTCCATAGATACCATTCCTGTATTAGCTTCGCTTTTAGGTTGCCAGGCTCAGTCGTGATGATCTTGCCTACATTGCCTCGGGGGAACTCGCGCTTGAGGCCCTCCTCTGGGTGGTAGCAGGTGACACAGATTGCCTGGTTCAGCTCAAACTGCATGGCTCGTGTTGTGCATCTAGTCTCGGGGTCAAGGTAATGCTGAAAGAGAGTGCCAATGGGTCCTTTGGTCTCATTCCGGGCAAGTGCCTGATGCAATAGTGGGTTCTTAATGTCTAGCCTCGTATGAATGCGCCAAAACGCGGCTCAAAGAATTAAAGTCGCCTAGTCTTTCGACTAGGCAAGCAAGTTTAAAATTCACAGGTGTGTAAATGATCCGCTTAGCGTACAGAGGTCTTCTTCACCTCCGTGGCAGAAGAAACGGTCCTTCACAACGAGTTTTGCACTCAGATACGTCTTCCATTCTGCTCGTGCAGAAATAGGCTAGCCTCAGCAAGCCATCAGCTAACCAGGTGTAACGACTCCATCAGGTTCTGGCACAGAAGTGACCCGATAAACGAGGCTTTCGATGGTAAATACGAGTGCCTGCTGTTTAAAATGGAAAATTTGGAACAGACCTGTGACTTTGCTACCCGCATGGATGAAACTTACGATAAAAACGCTGATGAAGGAGCCCGACCTCGTTACTGAGGAAACTTAGCGTTTCAATACTTTCAATGGTGTTACACTACATCTAAGTCTACGAGGCTAAACCAAAAGGTGACTTTTCGTTTTGCAATTTGATCAGAGATACCAACTTTCAGTCGCTGAGTTCTGATAAGGCCTGAGCTACTTTGAGGAAGCCTCTAGCTTATACTATTTTGGTTGAGGGTGTCGTTGACCGCTAAGGATTCGAGGTTCTGATTATCTCGCACCGCAATGTCTGGCCAAGAGCCAAAAACAACGAGGAGCGGTTCCGCTGGAGCCCCCAATTAGTTAGATCTAATTCTAAATGGCGCGCTCTCAGGAGCGCATGAGGCCTTGAGACATAGATAACAAAATAATTAGGGAAAGGGAAAAAAGAAAATAGCTTACGCGCGCATTCTCTATTAAGGGACAATCGCGCATGCACGGCTTGGTTCTTTCCTCTGTGGACTTGAAAACGTGTAACCATACAGACCTAGCCTTCCTTGATAGTCTGTTGGTGACTCTATCTGTCCTCTCGACTCCTGTAGATATGCATTTGCGATATGTACTATTGCACATGCTTTCATCCTAAATGATGCTCTAAAATTGCAGTCAATCCCATTATAATACCAGAGTTATATGAAACGCTAACTCAATTGCGCTCGTTGCATAATAGGTCCTATATAACCGGCACTCTGCTCTCTCATTATGAGAAGAATGTAGCTTTAAGGAACATGCTTGCTCAAGCATCTCAGTTCCCTCGCCTCCTCTCAGTTCGTCTTTTCGCTCCAGTAAACACTGTAGTGGCCACCCTCCCTTGCTCAGCTTCATCATGAAGTTAACCATTATGGTCTCTAAAACCAGACTTGGTTACAAAACGGGCTAGACTCACCGCGGGCGTTCCAATGCGGGGTATCAAGATGCAGCTTTGAACGGCTCCAAGAGGCTGTGGGCTTCGAGTTAACTCCTGTGGGTGAGGTTAGTGTCCTTTTTTTTGCATATTTTTATCTAGGAGTCCTGAGGACTCATGCGCTCCTGAGCGCGCCCTTCGTGGAAGGTCCGCGATTCGCTCAACCATGGGAACACTTAAGGTCAAGGTCACACAAGTTCTGTAAGGGTTATTCTATTAATATGTACACAAATAAGTTAATAATTTAATCAGGAGAGTGCGCTTTGAGAAGGGAGCGTTTTCAGTGTGCTGGGCTTTGTGTGGAATCTCACGTCCTTGTGCGCACTGCGGAGTAGCGCATGCGGGTCTGTGTGCAGTATGAGCAGGGACATGCTCGTAGCAACATGCTTCTTTGCTCAGCTTTCAGCACACATTGAGCAAACGCTCAACACTCGCGAGGTGCTTTCCATACGAGTTCTTCTTAAGGGCAGCCAAGTGCGGGCGAATGGTCGTGATCAACCGCGTATACTCATCTCCCTTGGCGGTATCGAGAATCTTCTGTACCACATAGTTGGCGTACTGATCCTTAATCATACCAATGATGGCCGGGGATCCGCGCTCCAGGCTAAGGATCTTGTCAATCATACGCGACCGGTACTCGGACTCACCAGTCACAAAGCATTTTTCAATCACGTTGCTAGCGTATTTATGAGAACTGAGCTCCACAGTTGCCGGGGTTAGCTGCTCGAACACCAGGCTACGCTCCCTCTTGGGCCCGTTGTCAACAATATGCTGGATAATGTAGTTACCGTATTGATCTTCAGTCAGACGCCGAATGTGGGGTTTGAGTTGCGCCAGAAGCTTTTCCTTTGTGGCTAGATCGCCATACTCGAGGACTCTCTGCACTACTCGGCACCCATAAGTGTGCTGCGCTAATTCCAGAGTTGCGGTCATGAGATCAGTAAATATAAACTGAATGTGATCACAGGGTATGCACTCGATGGACTTTTGAATCACGTGGTTGCCGTTGTGATCCTTTATGCACCGGACAACGTGTTGGTGGAGCTCTTGGATGATCTTGATTTGTTGAGCAAGGGGTGAGTACTTAATGGCCATCTGTACGACACGACAGCCGTACATTTGCAGACTCAGCGCTACAACGTGCCCATGCATTTGCGCGACCATTGCTGCACGCTGAGCAGGCGTTCCCAGCTCAAATAATTGCTGGATCACATAGTTGCCAAATACATCAGTCATCAAGCTAAGGCAATGCACCGAAGCTTCTTTGAAAAACTGATCGCGGACTTCTGGGGTAGTCTTAGCCAGGTGCTCCTGGATGAATCGTGATCCGTACTGGTCGGTGCTGACTTCAAGCACATTTCCGAGCGTATCAGTAAACTGGATGGGCTTTGATTTGGAGCGAAGAGATTCAAGAATAGGATTGTCATATTTCTTGTTGCGCTTCCATTTCTTGCGATTGCCAGAGCCCGGGCCGGAAGGACCCGTCAAGTGAGAAGAGGCGCGGCTAGAGCCAGAGGCATATCCGTTAGACCCGGAGGGATGGAACGATATTGAGGTGTTCGGATTCGGAACTGTAGGCTGAAACCCTGCTTGAACGCCTGCCTGCGCTCCTGGATGGAGCAATTGAGCAGGCGCAGGAGTTGGGGTTGGGGGTGTCAGTTGTGGAGCGGGCGATGCAGGTGCATGGGCCATTGAAGCTATTGGCGCTGGACCAGCAATAGGACCAGATGCTGAAGTCATGGCGCCGTTCAGCTTGTGCATTGGCATCTTGCCGAATGGGGAGCTAACGACGCGCCGGCTGAACAAGGGCGATGTTTTGGGAGACTCAAGAGAGAGATCAGATATCCCTTGTGTAGCACTGTCAGTCCCATTTAGCCTAGATGCTGTATTTTCGCCATTGGACTTAGCACTAGCTTCGCGTGTGGCATCACCGAGCCCTCCAAACTGATCCAGTAGCGAGATGGAGGGCCCCGTGAAATGGTTGATTGGCTGCTGGTGGTAGTTCTTATATATCGAACCCATCATCAGCGGCTGATTGGGGCCGCCCAGAGCGCCAATGCTGGCACGCCGGTGCTCGGATGCCGGGTGCTGGAACGGCGGCAGCGCCCCCTCGGTACGTGCATGCGAGCTGCGGCGAACCTCTGACACCCAGGCTAGGCCACCAGCCTGATAGGTTTCATCATCCTGGAATTTATTGCTGCTGAGGTCGAATCCAACGCGCGCGGCGCCCCAGATGTTCGCAGCCTCGTCGTCGCTCATGGGTGGGTGTAGTTAGTCAGAATGAGTGCAGCGCGTAGTCAACGCACTTAAAAGGCTGGACGCCAACCTCAGGAAGGGGGTAGAGATGGCTTGCTGGGTAGTCTGAAATAGAACGCAATTACTTTAGTTGTGAACTACAAATGATTAGAATTAGCTGAACGGAGTTCACTTGACGTAAGTGCCTAGGTGAGCACAGAGGCAGAGGTGAGTGGTGGGCGGCTGTGCCCTTTAGCAGTTGACAACGGCAACCACCGAACAATCTAGCATGACGGTTTTATATTTATTCAAACCGCTAGTATGCTCAGAAAGCGAGGCGCGGCAAAAACTGCCGAAGAAACGCGAAGCGAGTACTTGCGAACCCTTTGCATTGACATCTGGACTCGGATCTATTAGACTAACTATCTTACTGTGACTACGACTCCTCTACCTGCGTGTGCTCCCGCGCAGCTTCCTGCTCACACAGCACTTTCTGGAGTTTATCGAGGCTAGCACGCAAACTTTCCGCTTGAGCTGAGAGATTCTTGAGTTGGTTGCCAATTGGACCCTTGCAGGAGGACCTGACAATCTCTTCGTCAGAGATGTTGCTGATTGAGGTCAATCGGATCAGTGACACCAAGATAGACGGAATTAAACCCAACACAAGAAAGGGCAAAGGTATCGAGTGTTTAGGGAACCGTTCAAAGCTCTCGATTGCGAATGTCGTCACAACGCCGCAGGAGATATACCTAGAAATAGAAATGATCGTTGAATGGCGAGAGGGATAACGAGCACACGACTCTACTTGAAGAGATACAATGGGCAGCAGTTGCCCAACCAGACCATACCCGTACACTCCACAGGCACATGCTAAGGGTAATGAGCTTTTAGCGCCGTCACAAAGCTGCCAGATAATAGCCTCCTGGCCAGTAATAGATAAAAGCTTACTGCCCAATCCAGCTGTCTTGTAAATGTACGGGTTGCTTGGCTCATTGGTTACAGCAGACGCACCGAGTGCACTGCCAACAAACAATACCACACAGGGCACTCCTAGACGTGTATGAGCACATACAAAGTATAAAATGAGGCAGAAAGTACCCAAAAGAGTGCCGTCAGTAGTGCCTTGAAGAATGAACGAGTCTGTAGGTGCAGCGCAGGCGCTCTCTATGCCTGATGGCTTATCATCGTAAGTCGCGCTCTCGCCTCTACCATCAAGAATGCTTGCTCTCTTATGCACACGGTCAGTCTTTGGATCATCTGGCAAATTCACCATACACACGCATGCAATGAAAATGCTTGAGATACTGAAAAATGTACCAGGAACAGCGACTAATGAAAGGACTGGCCCCAATGCCAGTCCGCCAACTATTGATAACACCATAATGCTAGCATTCGTGCCTTCAAGGCGGGTATACACACTAGCAATTACCCGAGGAGCCAGATACAGGGGTGCCGCACCTGCTACACCTATCAAAGCGCGAAGCACCAGAAAAACCGATTGAGTGGAAGGAGAAGCGGGAGAAAGGGTATTGAGGAGACCGAGGAGCAGGCATGAGGAGACAAGAGCGATTTTGTAGCCTCGGGCTTGAGCAAAATCAACCCACTTCCAGGCCATTGCAATCCCCCAAAAATTCAGCGCAATGCCCCACTTGGCGCCTGTGGCGCCTAAGGTTTCGTTTAGCTGGAAAACCGGGAATGATGCAGTGACAGAAGCTAGTGTATTGGCCACTGCCAGGCCCAAGATTATTAGGATAGTGAGGGAGTTGGGAGGATGATCCTTAGACATGGATGGGGGAGATGAAGCCACTGACAATTTGCGTGAAGAAGTCATGTATCGAGAAAGAGTGAGATGAAACAGTAAGCGACGATCACGATCGGAGAGGAGCGATCGTTAGAGTATGCTGAAACTTACTCAGTGCTCAAAGTCATAGTGAAATCACTGACTTGAAGAGTTTTTGAAGATATTGCAAAAACGGCGGTCGGATCGCGGCTGTGGAACGTTTAAAATTCTTGAAAATTGCGTACCCGGCACGTTCATGCAATGATCTGCACTTGACTGCATATAAAGTGGGCAGCGATTATCAGCGTTTAAGAAAGTGGTGCAGGTTGCGTCGAGATACCAATACTGAGCAATGGCTTTAGAACTCAGTGTGGGCGAAGTGAGTAAATCGAGGTTCTAGAATCGTTCCCCTAACCCATATTATCCCCTTTAGCGGCACCGCAATCGACTCAAAAGAAAAAAAGATCATTAAGTTAAACAAAGGGATGGCCTGATCACTTGCTGCAGTCTAATACCAACAAGTTTTATCGAGCGTTTCAAAGTCCCACCATGATGGCCGATGGAGGCTTAAAGTCTTCGTATCCGAGCTTCGCTACCTGACTCACTTTCGCATTGAGCCCAGCCAGTTCGAGTATTGGTTGTGTTTGCAGACACCACTGTTTGTGCCAAGCCGGTCTATAGTAAGGCACGGGCTTGACTCATTGTAACCAGGGGAAGCGTGATAGTTGCCTCTGCGCTGGTTTGATCTCTTCTCTTCGTAGGCTTATAGGCTGATCAATGAGAGCAACTCTAATCGCCGCTAGTATAATTAAACGAAATCTCGCCGTGCTTAATTTTACGAGAACGGTAATGGGGGACATGCATAATCCTTCGCTTCTGCATCGCTATACACACATTGGCTACTCTTTGCTATACAGCTGCTATTATACATTAGATAGTATGAAGCCCTGTCACTAATCTCATGGTTGTACATTTTGCCCACAGTTTTCAGTTCCATGCCGAAAATTGTGCATTTTGGCGTCTTCTCAAGTGCCCTCGGGAACCGGACACTCGCATTCAGCAATGACGCACCCTTGATCATCTCTCGCGTAGCCAAAACGTTCTCCATATGAAGCCTGGTTGCATAAGCATGATAGCGAGGCGATGGGACCAATTTTTAGTGTGACGACTAAAGCTGACGATAAGTCATGAGCCCAGCCACGCTGCAGTATTCTTCCGGGTACGATTAACGCATTATGGGAAAATTAAGCGAGATACTACCAAAGTAACCACATAAGCCTGGAACACAAAAGTCCATGGGAGGCCCAGATAGAGTTGGTCAAGGCGCTGCAAACTACTTGTAACAGGCACAAGAGGTCCAACGCACTTTCCAATCTGTGAAGTTCGGGATAATAGAGCCAAAATGCAGCGAGGGAAATTCCGATAAAGCTAAAAAAGAGACCTCTTCGCCAACTCACTTTTATAGCAGAGACATGCTGTCGGATTAGACTATTTTGAGCTAAATACGTGCCAGACGTGCCACTGTATGATATGGAGCTACTTGCAATCAGTCCAATATCTAGTGAGACCCCAGAAGTACTGTTAGGGACCTTTTTCTAAAGCAACTCTCTCCTGATTGATTGAACTCATCAGAAATAGTTTGGTGGAGAGCCAGTCAGATTAAATAGCTATCTGAGACATATTGACATTATTTTTCATCATTAGTGCCGTACCTCGATCAACATGAGTCGATATGCAGTAGCAGACTTCGCTAGGCCAGCTCCTGCATATAGCGCGAGTTGCGCATATGCATTCATAGAACACAGCCACGGCTCTGCGTTGGAACATAGGGGCCTAAGTTCAGTACGCTATGTACAGATTTCTAGAACCGCGTGAATAAAATTAATGCGTAGATTCGTAAGTGCATTCCAAACCCCGCTTCCTTCCTCTCTACTCTGAAATTCATGGGATTTGTTGACGTCCGCGGTATTCTAGATTGTGTGGAGAGGCCATTACATGATTTGGAACACTAGTTTTCGATGCATTTCAGCTTGGATCGGTGTTTTCCCGGTCGGGCACATACCTTTGAGAGATTACATTAACTGAATTTCGAGCCTATTCAATGCCTTAACTTTACAAAGTGGTGATCGAGATAAAGCCAATACGGGGCCGGAACAGAAAACAAGTTACATGCAACACAAAAATTTACAGATCACGCGTTCTGCGTAAGGTATTACAACGCTAGTGTGAGCAATAGTAAAGTAAACACCTAGCTCTGACTTTCCAAACTGTTAACCAGATAATGGTGAAAAGTGCTAAACCTGCTACGTAAATCAAGTATAACAGTGTACACTCATGTGATAGCTAAGAGATACAAGCAAGTGAATATGTTAGTGGCGCCTGATACCCATAATTGCGTCCTTCGCCTCCCGCCTTACAGCTCGAGAGATTCTGTGTAATACACTATCTATATACATGCCGAGAATGAGCTAGACGTGGCGAACCGCAACAGTAACGCCGCCGTGTTACAGCTCGAAGTTCAAGCATTTGAAACTAGCTGCTAGCCATCTGGGCAGCTTGTCAATACGAACCCATAGGTAAGAAAAGCCGGAGAGAAAAGTAGCTTATTTGTCTGATTGACTGTAATTAAGAGTCTTGCTCGTAGATATAAATAAAAGGTACAGACCCTGGCTTAGTTCATGATTATAGAGAGAGCTAAAGTTACTAAACTAAGCTTGGCTTGCTATGTCTGTAGCTGGCGTTACCACTAGCGCTGACTCGGGGTACCTGAGAGTAACTTAACGCCCTAAGCGCGGTTTTTAACTACTTAGTTACTACATATCCTTACTGAGAGGTGGTTGCATTGTCACTTTGCATTCTCGACTGCTCTGAGTCTGGTTTCTAGTGCATCAATCTGTGCCCGGAGACACGCAGCATTGTTCATTTGTTCAAGATCAGCATGATTGATGCTCAATTTCGCTATATAAAAGCGACACATGACCCACCCCACTGTAGTTGGGAATCCACCATATAGAAGAAAGAGGATCGCTTTAGAGGGGCTCTTAGTGATGCCCAACACCAACACCATGACTAGGCTACAGCCAAAGTATTTTGCCGATGTGAAGACAGCACTTATAGATAAAGGAAACTTGGAGTATAATTCAGCTCTTTGTGCGACCGATTCAGCGAAATGACCGCTCAGACAGTACCCCCATATGAGACCTGCCACAAATATAACATGAAACCGGTACTCTTGGTTGGCATGTAGATAGTTATCATTCAACTTATAAAGATTGTACACCAGCGTACTTTGGGCGATGAAGGCAATAGCTCCGCCAATTAAGCTAGGCGAGTCATTGGGGTACCTCTGCGCAGTGCCATCCTTTTCAGGCGGCATGGTTCCTGCTTGTATAATGGAACTCGCTGATATACCCACCAAAATACCAGCAAATGACTCCAGTAGGTTCCAGCGTGGCCATCTACCGATCCAGTTGTAGAGATATAAGTTCAACAAAGCAGAGCAAAAGCACCCCAGAAAAGCACCCTCACAAGCACCAAAAAGCGCAAATAGATTTTGATGGGCTCTCAAGCAAGGCGGCTGCGTGTTTTCAGCGCTATCACGACGCTGCATCGGTTCTATAGTGAGGAATAGTAACGCGGCAATGCAGATACTGAGAGTGCTCAGAATTAATGGTGACCCAAGGATACCTACAAAGATACCCACAATCAGTCCACCAAGGCTGCTTAGGGCTACTAACCCCAATCTTTGACCAAGGCCCCCGTTCAGACTGCAAAATATTTCAGGCGCCAGATAAAGGGGCGCAGAACCAAGCAGACCACAGAGGAAGTTGAATGGAGTGAATCTGATAAAAGTGTTCAGTACTGTAAAAAGGGTCAATAGCAGGCACGAAACGACAAGTGTTAGCCGGCGCCCAAGTTTATTCACGATCATGAACCAAATCAAACCCAAACCAACGCCAACAAAGTTCAGGATCACAGCCCAGTGAGCGGCTGTATGATGTCTGTACATTTCGGCTTTGATTATTTGCTGCATGCGAGGGTAATACGCAGTAGAACATGCTAGGGTGTTGGCTATGGCCAGACACAGTACAATAGCAGCGTAACGTGACTTATCTGGCATACCTTATTCATTTGATCTCGACACGAACCATTTGTAATGTTTGCAGCACCCATGTGATTTACGCAACAATTTCTGAAACTAACCTCTGAATGAGCCCCACATCATGAGGCGGGAGCTCAGAATTTCAAAACAGTCAGCGTGGTAGAATCATCATACATCGCAGCTCATTTTGCAAGTCTGGCGGGATCGCACTTACAATTCTTTACCTTGCATACAAAATCGCCAAGCTGCGCTGAATTCTCCTGTAGCCATTCAGATCCTCAAAGATCTTCGCGTTGGTCGCATATACCTTCCAGCTTTGCGACTATAGTATGCGGATTTTCAATGCTACATACCTTTGTAGTATTTAGACTTGTTTAGCTCACGTTTGCCAGCATTTAGCCGCTGCTTCTACCCCACGTCGCTTATGCACGGTCATGCATGTTACAAGATTTGCATGTGAACCATAGCCTAGGGAATTTAGGTAGCAAGCCTCTCAACCACCACAGTTTTAACATGGCGCTTCTATTCTCGTACCCACTCGAAAACATACTCACCCCACTGGTCGCAAGTAAGCCTGCATTACTATACTTGATACCTTGACCTGTTCTTAGTCATCCATGAAACCGTCCATACCCCGACTAGCAGGTTCGCTGCCACGATTGCAGCATAAACAACGTAAAGTATTATTGGGGGACGAGCCCATGACTCTACAGCAAGGGATCCCACCTCCCAAGCGGCCGTCTCCGATGGTTCCAGTTGAGAAAAAAGGGGCCCTCCGCAGTCTCCTCGACAAGGTGTTTGGCAGCAAAAAGCACAGCCCTGCGGCGAAACTGAGGGCAGAACGTCTCAAGGGCCTTGATCAGCCGCAATTCAAAATGCTAAATACTACGCACGTGACGCGGGTCTTGTACTGGTACTGCGTGGATTTAAGCTTTATGCACAGCGATTTCGCCCGCTTGTTGCCGCCTCCTCAGCTCCGTGTGAGTGATTTTGATAATAATATCGAGTTTGAGATGATCAGGGCGCGTAATCCAGTCAATTTGACCAAATGGATGGGGTATTTCCTGAGGTTCCCGACAGACGAGGATGCCGTTTGTTATTACCGTGAAACGCTTGGTAGCGAGTTGTGCGGGATGCCCCTCAAACTCAGATTTGTTAATCAGGATATTAGGGGTCTGGGGTCGCCACTGCTCGAAAAAGTCCCGGGGCTGAGCCGCAGGTGCCACGCCCTGATCCTGGGATTGCCGCATGGGTTCAGTGAAACGGCTATTTTACAGCAGCTCTGGGACTTTGATTTGATAAATGATGATGGACTTAGTGTGGAGCGGCTGCCGGTGGATAAAGTCAAGTATGGGGGGTCGCCATTCCTACTGAGGTTCAAGAGTGAGGATGAGGCTGAGAGGTTCGTCAATGAGTTTGATAAGAATGAGTTTCCGTACAGTGGAGCAAAAGTATTTTGCGAAGTAGTGGATTAAGCTGGTCGAGAGAGCTTTTTTCAAAGAGGCTGTGACCTGTAGGCACTGAGAGGCATCCAAACAGTTCTCCTGTTTCGCCTTAAGAGACTAGGTGCCCAACTCAAGAATTCTGCGGATCGGCAAAAAAAAAAATTCTTAGAAGGGGCATGGGTTGGGTGGTTCAATTCGCACAATGCTTCCCATGTACATTTCCAATGTGCACAACAGACACATTCGGTGAGACCTTTACCTATCAAGATAGAAATAGCATGTATATATACTAATGAAGACACTTGATACCAAGTGAGGGATAAACATAGAGCCGAAACTGGAAATAGGAATCCCGGAACAGCTAATGAGTGTAGGCTGCGGTTGGAATGAAAACCCAATTTCCTAGGCAAGAGCTTTTGTATAAAAATCGTGGTGTTCGGGGCTTGGGTTGAACTGGTTCGTTCACCTGCATTCTAGATCATTTCGAGGCCTAGCTATGCTTTGAGCTGTACGTGTGGGAACATGGCTATTGCCTGAAGCTTTGGTGTCCAATGACTGGAATACTTCCAAAGGTAGCATCGTCTCATCGCCAGTCTGATGCCTAGATCCAGTCTCTAGCTGTAAGATTCGCTGGCTCGCTCAACTCTCAAACTTCCGCCATGCCTCTCTCACCAACTCATTCGCTCCCAATACAACATACTTTTCCCAGCGTGCACTATCAAGCCATAACACAACCAGCGCACTATCGCCGACCCACCCTAGCACTCCCCTGCCTTCGCACTCGGTCTGACACGAGGCATAGCTCCATTCTGAGCCAAAATACCGCTGGCCAATCGGTAACGCCTTGAGCAAGTGCGTTCGATTTTTTGAATCAAGACTAAAGACATGCAGTGTGGATTTGTCCGAAAGCACTGCCAGGTTGTGTTCACCCAGCGCCAGTGAGTATGTTTCGGCCCTGTCCAGTCCCCGTCGAAACTCGTGGAGCAGCGTATTGTTTTCAATATCGAATAATCGAATAATCGTGCCGGTAGCGCTCGCACTTGCCACGACATTATCTCTTAGCGCCAAAGCTTGAAGCCTGTTCTTATGGGCACGAATGACCTGTTCGACTTTGCCAGACTCGAGGTCAATCACCTGAATACGCCCTTGAGAACCGGCGGGAAAGACCGCGCGATTATTGTAGAGAGCCACCACGCCTCTTGGATTCTCATCGGTTTCATAGCTCGAGATTTGTTGAGGCGGCGATGACAGGGTGTAGAGGTGCACAGCGCGCTCAAGCACTACCAAGATCCGGCTCCTAGACAGCGCCACATTGAGGACCGGTTGCGCAAACTCAAGCGTCATTGCCGCTGCTTCTTTGATATCGTCCCATAGCACGAGTTTATTTGGGGGGAATTTGGGGCGCGTGCCACCACCAACAAGTGCGAGGAAATTTGTGCGGTGAAGCATCCCGACTGTTTTGATTCCACCATCAAACTCGCGCGCAACCCACGGTTCCATGGGATCGCTATTGTATACTCGAAACCCTTTCTCGTGACCAATGGCAAAACATTCTGTTTCTTCGTTAAATGCTGCATTGAGAAGATGCAGCTTGTCAGAAAGCGGCATTGAGATGGGTGAGTGCGCGGATGGTGTTTGGGTGAGTGAAAGTTCGAGACTCTAAACTAGCGCTGCGCCGCGCTTATCGCCCAGTTAATGGGGTGTAGGTCTGGGGTCTAGTGACTGGATTAGTCAGCTCTCAAACGCCACCATCCAGCACCACCACCCTGGGTCCGTCCTCTCCAACTTTCCATCACTCTGTCTACACATGTCTAATCCCAGTGAAATCAATGGCGGAAGTGCCGTGGCTATGATCGGAAAGGACTGCGTTGTAATCGCCAGTGACCGGCGCATGGGCCTGCAATCAGTTGGAATCTCGAATGATTTCAACAAGATCTTCAACTACAATGGCGTACACCTGGCGCTCACAGGCCTCGCCACCGATGTTCAGACCCTCAGCACAGAGTTCCGCAAACGTCATAACCTCTATGAGCTCAGAGAAGAGCGGCGCATGGAGCCCGAGACTCTCGCGAACCTCGTCAGCAGTACCCTTTACTCGCGCCGGTTCAGTCCATACTTTGTGGGTCCCATTGTTGCCGGGATCAACTCAAAAACACAAAAACCGTTTGTGTGTAGTTTTGACTCGATCGGGTGTATCGATCACGCTCAAGACTTCGCAGTTAGCGGCACCGGTAGCGACCAGCTATATGGAATGTGCGAGTCTCTTTGGGAACCTAATCTTAACCCTGATGAGTTGTTTGAGATCTGCTCACAATCTTTCATGTGCGCTGCAGATAGAGACGCATTGAGTGGGTGGGGTGCGAGTGTTTATATTATTGATAAAAGCGGAGTCACAGAGCGCCGGTTGAAAACTAGACAGGACTAGACTAGCAAGACGAGCTCAAGGGCTGTTAGGACGAGCGATGCGTCAGTCAAATGAGAACCAGCAGCGGTGGAACCAGCAGCGACTAAGAGCGAGGGTCGGGTAGTTGCTTAAGCGGTAAATTCTAGGCCAGTGAGCTCTTCTCCACTATTTCTGCAATTCTCTCTTGAAAATCTACTCACGCCTGTATAGCACTTATGCCTCTTTATTGCACTGCGCGCCTCCGTCACCCTCTCCTTTTGTTCAATACTCTGCACTGCTAGACTCGCCGCAACATGCCACAGCTAGTCTTTTAGCCTTGAAATAATTTAGTGACTTAGCAGAGTATAATGAGCATAGCAATAACGCTTATCCAGGTGAAGCTGGCCGGATTTTTGCCCAGTTTACGGACCTTCATGTAAAGATGGAGATTCCCTAGTAAAGCCATTGACCTCGAGACGCGGTTAGTGATTCTATGCTAATCTCAATTAGTAAATAAGTATTGGTGATATTGCTTTGGCTAGTGCCCCAATCTAAATAACGCGATTTGGGATTGGTGGGGCAGCAGCCTCGCCATCTAGCCTTATAATTTGTCCAGCTTGTGGTCTTGGTAAAAGTAAGAAGTCGATTGAGTAATTTTTATTCGGCTACGAAGAGTGGCTTCCAATCTGGGGCATATGATGGAGTTTAGAATTAGCACGGGTGCTCCCTCCCTCCCCCTCTGGATCTTGATCGGGACCTTACACCACAGTATTGACTAGAATTGAGATTCAGTCGTGTGATACCACAAAACTTGATACTTTATATTCCTTATTCTAATTTTCTCCCTTTTCATCTCAGCAAAGCTCATCTGCAAGTGGGCTCATAAGTCCTACTATCCATCAGATCTTCCAATCATCCATGGAATTTGCCAGCGTATTTACAGAATAATCTGATCTGTTTGGCTTTAGTCGCTGCCAAAGGTATCTGGGTTTTAGAGGACTGGCGTGGACACTACTAGTGTTGACAGAAGCGGCGGCTTTCCAGTTGGGGTGCATATCGCTGTAGATGGTCTCGATACTCGTCTGAGAGATTTTCTTTGTAGGTAAACACAGGAAATATGTTGCAGTCATAGTCCAATGATCAGTATGGACACGCCAGCGCCCTTTTATATTCACTGGTGGGCTGGACTCATGGAATTTATGTGACCCCGTTATGCAATGCGAGATTCATCATCAATATATGCATTGTGAATTTCCTTGGTTTTCCTCTCTAGCGCATTGAGACGCGCATTGCTCTTCCAGCTTCTCTCTATCTAGGTGTAAAGATGGTCGATATCTTTTGGCAGTTGTACCGGGTATTAAATGTGGCCTTCCATGAACAAATTGCACTAGTCAATCTCCCCTGCTAATGCACTGACTAGCAGTATTGCTGCAGGAAGTGTCTGGCGTCTGCATCTCGTGCATCGTCAGTCATAGATGCTTGATCAGGCTATTGAGGTTCGGGCGGGGTTAAAGCTGAATTCTGAACAGTGGTAAAGTAGAGTCGACTCTATGTATTTGATGATATAACAAGAAGTAAAAGACGGCATACCACACCGCTTCCAGAGGCCTCACCAAGTGACTTCACTTAAGTATGGCCAGTTCCGCGCAATGTACGCACGGGGTGAATATCACCAGTACGAAACCACTTCGCTAACTAAGGGTTTTCACAATTGAATATAGTATAGCTCTGCGGTGTTGCCACATCATAGTAGCTTCTGGAAGGTCCTCTCCAAAGCCAGTGTATCTTTGGGTTCTCCGGAGCAAGCTTGAATAAAGTCAAGATCTCATTTTAGCTGTAGAAAATGTTTTTTGGATTTTTTTTTTGCCTTATCATGGGACCTTAAATGCCCATGTGCTGAGAGTAAAGCAAGCCCCTCACTCAATCAGTCACCGGCGAAACTGTTTACTCGAGATAGATAAATCCGATTTGTGTATCAGTAGTTGATGGAGTGAATATTGGGGATACTTATGGTCCTTATGTGTGCAAAGCAAAAAAACACGGACTTTATCTGTGGTCGCGCCGCCTGTCCACTCTCCCCTGTGTGATAGCTGATGGGAGAATTGTTCTGAAAATGTTTCAAGACTCATATGTAGCTCACTTAGCTGCCACACTTGGCGAAAATAATCTCGATCCTAGCCCACCCGCCTGAACATCTATCCTAAACAGAACAGAGGGATTTTACTCGAGTGGTTCAATCTAGTAATTAATGGTATATATTATAGTACCAATCCATATTCCAACTGCAGCTGAATTAAAAACGAGCCTGGTGGGCCTATTCAGTGACTCCCCCAGCTAGCCCGGGAAGACATATTCGAACACCATCTAGAAAGTCACAAAATAAATAATGCTAATAAATATTTGGGCCAACTTATGCAATCAAAGCGTTCAATCCCAATTCATGCGACGATCTCGCTCGTCTCGCTCTCAAGAATCCGCGTGGTATACAGCTCACTTGGTCCCTCATTAGCGATATCGTCGAAATTACTCAAACGTGATGCATTCATACGGCTATACTCTTCGGCGATATTTTGCGATTGAGCTTGAACCATAAGAACACGCGCGGGACCAAGTCCCACATTCTCAATAAAAAAATCTTGACCCGCAGGAATAGTGACGGACCCCTCGCGCTGCAAAACAACTGAGTTGCCTTCCGAGGTAAACTGGAGCTTGCCTGTCCAGCAAATAAAAGTATACCAAAGGCTACCAGAGTTACGGGGTGGAATAGCCGCACCACGACCAAATGTCAACTGAGCAATTACGACCGGCATATTGCGCTGGCCCTCGAGAATAGTTTGAATCATAACTCTAGGTGAATCTGCAAAAGGCACTTCTTCTGTGTCGTCGTCCTGCGGATTAAGACTCTTGGCCATCATCTGCTGCTTGTAAACCCGAATAGATTCGTCGAAATCAGGGGCCTTTGTATCAGCGTTTCCATCTCTCGTGCGCCAATTAGAGCCATTACTGCTCAAGACAGTAATGGGTGCACGACGACGTGTTGGCTTGCGCTCAAGAACGGGCTCATGGTCTGGCTCTACGGTATGGGCCAGAACAGCTGTCCGAGTCCCTTTGACGGGATCATACTCATACACGATGTACTCTCCGCGCCATGTATCAAGCGTAGATACACGGGTTCGACGAGACCTTCGAGGACCACTCTCTGAGGGTGGTGAGGCTGTCACATTAGAAACATCGACTTCTTCCACTTCACTGTCAAAGTCGCTTGATTCATTGCTTGAATCAGCAACACCCCTGGCAGTGTACTTCCCGGTATCAGTACGTTTCTTAACGATCATGGACATTACACTTGCATCACTGTCGCCCCAACCTGATTCTGCTTCCGACAGATTATTGACCTCAGCTTTCTCTCGGTACTGCGGAGGTTGAAGGTCATCGAGGGGCACATCAGCCCGTAAGACCGGTGGAGGTCCTTCGTTATTGGCTTCATTGATAATCGCTCGTGCTGAGGGGTTGGGAGACGATGGAGATGAGGATTCCGAGGGAGAGTAAGGGCTGCGGGGTGCACTGGGAGCAGGCGAAGGGCGAGACTTGACGCGAATGGGCGGAGGCGGATGTGATGGGGACGATGGAGTGGGCGAGGGTGAGTGCTGGGTCTCGGGCTCTGTTTCAAGCTCAGGCTCGCTTTCTGGCTCTGGTTCAGGCTCAGGCTCGGGCTCGGGCTCAACTTCCGCTTCATCCTCAGGCTCCGATGGGATACGTGCATCCTGAAGCTGCTCGATCTCCAATTTCTCCACGTATTCGCGATCAGCCTCAATGAAAATCCTTCGATCATACGTGCCTCCGTATCCATCATCCTGCATATAATCTGCAGGTTTTGAGGTTCTCGCCAAAGGTGACTGCTCCGACACTTTAAACTCATCAAATTCAGTCATATTTTTCCGTTTAATAGAATCATTTTGCTCAAAATTAGCCGAGGGCACCCTCTTCAAAGGCGTAAACGGTGTTGATAAGGGCCTCACCACCCTGATATTATGTAATGATGGTGAAAGAGAGACGCTGGTGACCTCGGGCTCTTTGTCGCTGTCAAAGTACGCGTCTATACTTTCAAACCCGGTTGACTGGTCTCGGGGAACGGATTCGGGTGCGGTCCATCCCCCGTGACGGCCCACAACATCCGAATCCTGCGTGAAGACTTCCGAATTATCACCCGTGATCATGTAATCAACTACAGGTGCTGGTTAAAGAGAAAACGGAAAGGCGGCATTGTAACGCTCGTAAAAACTTTAAAAGAGGGAGCAATTACAAATTTACTGCGCGTCAGGTCAATGGGATTGCACGTCTATAATTGTTTAAGCAAGACACAATGTGTCCAATAGCTGTGGCGTTTCAATGGAACTTGAAATTTTAGGAATATCTGAAAAAAAAGCTATCTACTCGGCACTGACCTTTTTCAAAGTCTCGCGACCGTCCTTGGTATAAAGCCATTTGTTGTAGTCGTTGGCCCAGGTCCAGAGCCACCAATAAGTGCCGACAGGAACGGCAACAAACAAGAACTGGGACTTGACACGACGGATAGTGTTAAAGACTGAGTTGTAGAGCATGCCCTTGAAAGGGTTCTGAGAGTTGGGGGAAAGACCGTAGCGAACGGTGTATTTCTGCTTGCGCTCTCCGTATTGAATACCTCCAGCCATGGTTTGTAATCGTGAAGTTTGCAATTGGCTCCTTTAAGGGCCGTGGATCATGGGGGGCCATATTGGGGTGTAGTATTTGAGGAGGATGTGTGTGGGTGGAACTGAACGGCAGCGAAAGATTTCTAGCTTGAAATGAAATGTTTTTACCGCTATGAGAGTATGAATTAGGCGAAACTCGGCCTAAAAGCCATAATTGTATAGTGGCTTTATGGCCTTTATGAGCACATAAAATTATATCAAAACCATTCCGTGAACTGCTTCTCAGTTTTCGCGTAGGATATTCCATGGTTTATGCTATTCCAATCGAATGCCCTATTTACAGTTCATAACCACGACTCACTGTAACCGCCTAGCTACATAGCTGCATGACCTTCAGTATAATTAGCAGCCCTCAGCTGCCGGGTTAATTAGATTTGTTGGTCGTCTTCAGTTAGCCTAACAAGAACCTCTTTATTAGTAGTTCCTTGACCCTTGCCTTATTGACCCCGATCCCTATCCCGCTCGATCGACTATACTCTTCATCGCACAATAGGAGAGCTCTTAGCTCTTCCAGCTTATTCGAAGAGTAAACCTTAGCCTCATTTGGTAACAGTTTGCCTCCGAGCACGCGTATGGAATGGCTCGGGCTCGTCACCTCGCCCGTCGTGGGGCCAGGGAGAATGTCCCTGCCTTTTCCATGCTACCCACCGCTGTCACCGTCGAGCCTGATCTCAAGAGCCTGGGTGAGGTGCGTGTTTGCGTTGGCGAGAAAACAAAAACGCTATCTTGCTGTATTTGATCCTGCTCTCGAGGCCCCAATGAGCGCCTAATCTCTGAGTTGTCCTTTGGCATCGAGCTTGAAGGTACGGGGTTATTAACGCACGCGAGTAAGAAACCCACACTGCAGATAGTTGGCCCGCTCTCCGTGCTAACATTGAAGCTGGGTACTTGCCCTTTGGCGCCGACTTGTTCTACTATGCGGAGCTGCACGCTCCGTCAACTCGAATCTCCGGCACCCGTGGCGACTTCCGCGAGATTTCTCCGGTTATATCGCATACTCTCAACAATTTGGAAATTCTCGACGCTCAGCGTCTTCTTTCTTTTAGCTGGATTTCCAGCTGATGCCTTGGAGTACGCTCGACACTTTCTACCCAATCTGCAAAATCAGAACTATGACCAGGTTCGGCGCAGCATGCAATCGTTGGGTGTTAGCTCTTTTCCTGCAGTCACTGCTTCTGCCCCTGATGCTGATATCGCCGGCTGCTCGACCCGCTCGTCATAGTACGCCCACCACCACTAGGCGTGACACGCGGGGCTCCCGAAACAATGGCCGCGCCAACCGCCTCTCCGATAATTGCCCCGCGTCCCACCCAGCTCGTCCAGAGTGTCCCCGCTAATCCCTTCAAGTAGCCGAGGATGAGTCGATCCCCCGTGATCGCGCTGACTTTTGGTTCTGCGCGTTCCTGCCGGACAGCGCAAACACTTCTCTTACGTGCGTTTATACCGCCTCAGCCTCATTTGGTTATACTCACTGAGCTCTATTTGCTGACTCGACCCTGCCCAAGCAAGCAAGCCCAATAAACGGGTCCTAAAAGGGGTACGTGTTGACCGCTTCGTGAACCTTGCCCCCCTCGACCATGTTTTGGAGATCGAGAAACTATGAAAAAGAGCTCGAATTACTGGCAAACAAAATACGCAAAGCCCGTGGTTCCGCCCAGAAAGCTAAACTGAACAATCGCAGATACCGCTCGTTATTTATTCTATACGCAATCGGAATCTACTGCATTTATCTTGTGGTTGCCCTGTCCACAAAGTCTTTACAAAAGACCGAGACAAAAGTGTACTTGGTGGTTTCACCTGTCTGTATTTATTTGATGTACCGTCTGCTCTCGCTTTGGCTTGGATGGAGAGAATCGACAACCGCAAACCACCTCAGGGCCGTCGAGAACACCCGCGAGGGACTGGTTCAAGAGTATAAAGAGAAAGTCAACTACTCTCAAATCCAGAAAGTCTTGGCAACTGGTGCAGAGGACAGTACAGAAACCGCCAGCAGCAGCAAGCAAAAGACCTCTCAAAAACAGAAAAAAAAGGGCCAAAGTGATGCACCCAAGACACCCGTGAAAAAGCAACAGCAGAAACCCCAGACGCAGCGGCAGGATTCCGTTCAAACTCTTAAAGATCAAATCAAACGTGAGAACGGTGTTTGGCTCCAGCCTCAAACACGGCCTCAGGCCCCGCAAACACCTAAACAGCAGCTTCTCCAACCCCCAATGCCCATGTCCCCAATGGCACCCCCTAGTCATTCCTGGATGGATCGTATTGCTGATTTAGTATTGGGTGAGAACGAAATGAGCCCCAACTCCCGATACGCACTTATTTGTCCCGTTTGCCACGCTCATAACGGACTCGCCAGGTATGGTGAGAACCCTGAGGATGTCGTATACCGATGCCCAGTTTGTGGAACTCTAAATGGCAAAAGTAGTAAGGATGAGAAAACGCATGAGGCTGAGCACAAACATGAACCAATGGATGAAAAGCCCGCTAGATCGCAAAGCTCCAAGAGCCCAGAAATGGAGGAGGTCTCTCAATAAACCGGCATAACAAATAGTTTTTAGCGTTACTTCAAGTATACACACATCTAGCTAGCGGAGTTCGCAACAGTGTTGCCAATGACTTTTTTACAAGCGCCGCGGACCCAGTCGCGAATCTCCGGGTTCAGCTCTAATGCAGCAATATTGAACCGTGCAACATCAGCAGCATATTTGACTCGCTTTGAATTTGTCGATACGAGCTTCTGTACATCGTCATTCGTCACCTGCCAGTCGCCCAACAAGAACGCTTCGAGGGCCTCAAGACCATTCCTGTCTATTGACTGATTCCACAAAACTTGATAAATTAGTGACGCCTCAGTGATCTGGTCCCAGTCAGTGTTGAGCACGATCTGTTGCGCCAAAACTCGCTTATGCGCGTCGGTGGCGCCCCATGGAAGTAGATTAATTGCCGCAACATAGTTGGCCGTGCAAGGTGGTAGAAGCGACAGTGTAAGCAGTGTATCATCGTTATCGTTCAATATGTTCGTTACACCACTTCTGAGAGGTGTGCGAACCGCCACCTTAGCTTGAGCGCGCGCCTGTTGCTGGGCCAGGATTTTAGTGGCTTCATTCCCACTCTCAAAATCAAGCACAATTGCTGCTTCAATCCGTAACAGCGATGCCAGAAGTGTACGCCGTTTGTCCTCTTGCTCTTGGATGCAAGCTTGAACCAGTACCTCGCATGCGAGCTTGCGGTCACCGTTGATGTCGGCAAGCGCCCACTGGATCTTTGGCTCCTTGTCAAAAAACCTGAGAACGAACTTCGGGAACTTTTGCTGCAACTCTGTAGTAACTAATGCCGTTTCGCCAACACTTTCTAGGTGCTGAAAGACAACCTGCGCAAATTCATACCCGTGCTCTTCAATCATGGTGAAGAGCTCCTGTGAGGAGATTGTTTGGCCCAGCCACCTGTCAGTCATGAGAGATGCAAGAGGGCTGAGCAGGCTCAGAGACGAGGCTATATCAGTGGCTTCCTGAACGTTGCCACGACCCGCCAGGTCTTTTAGCAATAAATTTTGTTTTTGCTCCGCAACGCTGCGACTAAGAGACCTGTCTGCACTGGCATACGAAAGAATGGTGCATACTAATTTAGCCGATTGGGGTGTGACTTCATGGTTAGACTGCTGAATCAGTGTCAAAACGTCAGGCTGAGTTAACCAGTATCCACGCACGCCCGGGACTACTAGACGTGGAGTCGCCGTCTCCAATGCGGTATAAAGAGCGTCCACAGCACGATTGATAGGTACACGTTTCAGTAAGTCTACTGCCTTGTGGGTTTTGTACAATAGCCATTCACGAGGGTTCTTAGGCGCAACACTGCCAGCCAAGTCCGATAATTCCCGGCAGGTGAGGAGCTGCTCAAAATTATTCTGGAAGCAGACACGAGCCTCAGTATTAAGATCAATTGCCTGGAGACTGAAGTTGATAAGAACGCGCACCCAGTTTATACGGGAGTCGAGGTGATCTTTCATATCAGGCAACGCGGGTACTTGGTTGCTGGAGGCTATTTTTTCACAAAGATTTATTGCCACGCGATTTGCAAGAAGATTTCCATCACTCTGCACGGCCTGCTGAACGGCCGGCACAAAAGTCAATGGGCTTTGGTCCGACCAGTAGTAATAGTATACGGCTTGCTCAAATAACGACTCCATTGATGTGTGATCCTTGATTTCAGAATCCACTTCACAAACTCCGCAAGATGTTAAGAGCATGCACCCCTGATCGAATTGTTTGCAGCCATATACACGGACGGCTGGTTTGAAAAAAAGGGAGCCATGATGAGGAGCTTCCAGGTTCAAGGCTTTCGCAGTCTTTACCAGTGAGCTCACATCATTGGCAGTTTCAACATCTGTAGTGGTCCATTCCAGTACCACGAGCTGATGATCAAACAAGACATACTTTGTGGGTCCCGAAAGATACACCCGTGCGCTTGTAGACTGGACTTTTGGGAGTGAATGCTGTTGCTCCAGAATTCCGGCAACGATGCGGGCCAGCTTGTATGAACCATTGTCCCTAGTCACGACATAAATAGTATCATTGGCATCGAGTGCCATACTCAGAACTTCGCCCTTGAGTTTAACGCTGCGAAGATCACAATCAAGTACATGCGTGAAAGTTGTGCTCACAGAGTATACTTGCACTTGCCCCGATTCACGCAAACACGCGACATGGCTGTTGCCAAAACTTGAGAGGTCGGTGATGGCGCTCATATTCCAGCTGAACCACGACTGTGTCATGCGATGGACTGCAGGGGCACAAACAGACCCAAACCCATCTCTGAGCTGTATAAGGTACATGTTACCGAACGAAGACGCGCAAACGACGCTGGACCCACATGCGATGACTTTAGTAATGCGCTCGTTTGACGCGAGCCCAATTCGGCCAGAGGCTGGTTTCTCCGTCAAGGCAAACGAGATACGCCTAAAATGCAAGATATCGCCGTTCACTGAGTTGAGCAAAACAATTTCGGGCTGATTGGACCCAAACTCGGGTTTGACAAACACCGGAATTAAGTTCTCACCCTTGAAGACGATGGGGGTAACATTAGTGTTCGTCCCGCGCACCGGCCACAACCTAACACCATCGTCGGCGGCAACCATCGCCCATCCGGTGTGAGGATCGAGATCGCTGTGAGTGTTTGCTGAGTCATCAGATTCCGTCAAATCGACTAGAATCTTGGGTCGCGGAGGCAGTACCAGCGCCCGAATGGGTTCTGTGGCCACTAGATTACCATTGGGAAACACTGTCTGTGGGGAAGGCTTGATAGTCTCCACCTGCTGGCGTTTTGGTTGCTGCTCGAAATCCGCCAAGCGAACCTGACGAAACATTAAAGACTGGGAGGAACGAAAGAAACCAGGAGCAACCAGAGTAAAACGGAGGTAGGCTCCCCAAGCAGCGTTATATTCTCCGCTTGGGCAACAGCAGATAGCAGCTAGATAGTGCATACATTACATCTCTATTCTAATTTAAAGGGCACCCCCGACTTGCTGGTTAAGGACCTCGATGGTATCATTGTCCTCGAGTCCAAGCCCCGCGGGAGTATCCTCGTCGCTGATGCGTTCACCTTCACAAAGGAAGCGCAAGGCGTTGCGGTCTTTGCCTGTTCTCTTGCAGAACTGGTCCATCACGCGTTTGAGGGCCGTGTTGGGACGCACACGGAAAAACACCTCGGTGTTATTGTCTGTGACTTTGAGGTTAAGCTGGCCATCAGAACCAGCATTATCACCACCAGCGGAAGCACCCGCGGCAGCACCGCCCTCGGGCTTTACATTGGTCGCGTCAGACATTGGAGGAATATTGAAAGCGCGGTGTTGTGCTATATAATCTGATATGTAATTACTGACTAATATGATGGCTGGTAAGGAAAAAAAAGGGCCCTGAAGTTTGGCACTTTTTCTATTCTTCTCGCTTAGTCAGGAAAGCCAACCCCACTATGGGTGTTGGGAGAATTTGTGGTCAAATCAAGGTGGGGCAAGAGTGCGTGTAGATCTGGATCAGCCCGGGTGAAATTTTCCCCCGCCAAACTGGGAGATTGTAAAAGATCGCAAAGGGTGAAAAGGGAATATATTAGAGGTAAATGGAGATGTTTTAGATCCCTTTAAGGTGGACCCTTTCCATAACCACGATCACATGACTCTCGAGTGAAATCGTGAAAGAAATCATAATGAGGAGAAGCGAGAAATATGGAAAAATATCTATAAAAAGATTCTTTGCCTTCAGCCCAGCTATCGGGGAGGCATTGTGTCCTCATTCCAGGCACTCATACCTGCTAACCTGCTACCAGTATCATGATCAGGTCAGTTGACAACCAGGTGACCAGATTATCACCCCACCTGACAAGTTGCGCCACCGGTGGGGGTAGCTCGCGCGTCGCCCTTGCATGGTGACTGCTGATACAGGAACACTTGAGCGAATAGATGCACAATTTGAAAAATCAAACCCAATGTAGAAGTTCTTCCATAGACATGTAGGATAGAATACTGATAATACCTCCCGGAATCGATCTTCAGTGCCCGAATCGGTCGTATCAATGGTGATACCAATGCTGCTTATTCATACATTGTTGGCGTGTTGGAGGTGGGTAGGGTGATGCCGACGACAGCAACTTTGCCGTCTTCCAACGTAAAAATTCTGGAAAAACTATTCCACTTGAAACTCACTTGCGCTATTATGTATCAGCTGCAGACCTAAGAGTTCCACTTTTTTTTGTGGGGTGCATGCAGCATGCATCCACAGCATCATCTTCGATATATAAAAGCACCACCCCCATGGCTAGGATACATAGACTGGTTGACAAGCAATGATTCATCATCAATTACCATCAGTAAAGTGGGATAGCCAGCCCGACCATCAGCCGTGCTGGAGTATCTGGGCACCTGCTCCTCAAAAAAAGGACGAGTCGAGATTCTGGCCACGGCTAACACCTCCTACAAAGTATCTACACAGTCCTCCCATGAGTCCACAGTCCATGAACCTTGCCACTCCTCCCCAGAGCCCGGAGCGATTGCCATTTGCCCCTCTCTTGGCCGACCGGAGCTACATGATAAGCTGCTCAGGGCCACTGTTTATTGTTCAATTCAAGGGCAATCGTCTCGAGGTTTACACAGGTACAAGAGGTGTCGAGCACTTTGAAAATGAGTTGGTGATTGTTGAGGCTGATCGGGGCCAAGATCTGGGCCGCATCTTCAAGGTCAATGTGAGTTCCGATTTTGCCGGACAGCTCAAGTTGAAGCAGCATGAAGAACGGGCGGCGATTTTGGCCTCTTGTGGGTCAAAAGAACCCCCCACAACGGCCTCCCCTTATACCCCAAACAACATCTTACGAAGCGCTACCAATGATGAGATCAACCAGTTAACTCAGAAGTTGGCAGATGAGTGTAAGGCCGTCGCACTGTGTTGCCAAAAGGTGCGGGAACGAGGACTCGATATGCAGGTTCTCGACGCTGAGTTCCAATGGGACCGGCGAAAGTTGACATTCTTTTACAAGGCAGGGCACCGAATCGATTTCAGAGATCTTGTCAGAGAGTTGTTTAGGACTTACAAGACCAGAATCTGGATGTGTGCCGTAGCAAGCGATTGATATTTATTAATAGATAAAGTATGTATTCATATAGACGACTCGAATGCTTATATTGATTTCTAGGGTTGAGCGCCACATGAGCCATCATAGAGATCACTAGCGGTTTTTTCTCAATACCGTACGTTAATTGTATACATGGACCTAAGCAAGCACATATCCTCACAACGGCTCTCAGGTTTGACCATTGCACAACGGCATCTGTAGCAGCTCGAAGGAGAGATGCTGATACATATGCTGAGTATCAAACACTTGACTACACTCACCTCAACTATTGAGAGATGACACTACCACCCAGGTACACAGAGGTGCAGTCGGTGTCAGCTGGCATCATGATTAGAAAGTGATTTTTTCCAAATTTTTTGGACGAACCACAAATTTGAGACACCTGAACACACTATGATCTACACTTGTTATGGCCTGCAAGTAGTCTAGCATAGATCACTCAAATTGGTCTCCGATACCAGTACACATGTCAATGCTAAAATGTGATATCCATGACCAATCGCCCTCTTGCAATTCAGATTTATAGGGAATTCCCATTGCCTGGCTTTTGAGATTGTATTGGTTGAGCTGGCAAGAGGGTCTCGTATCCTTGAACTCGATGAAACCCCGCCGGGGACGACGATTCGTTTGTTGTTGTTTTTTCGTTTTAGGTTGAGACTTCAATTCCAGTCCTATATCTCATGTTTGATGTTTGAGTGACTTTTGAAGACCTATAGCCCCAATTATGACATGAATTAGCGCTGGCTGCGATGGCAGTGGCTAGAGGTTATTGCGTCCACGTGATAAACTCATGGAATTGGGGTTTTGTCGGTTTCATTTGTGCACCAAGAGTGGACATATATTGCAGAGTATATCTCTCTATTATCTCTACATAATTTCACCTATTCTTATGGTCTCCTTCCTTGCCTGTTTCCTTCGAAGACCACTGTAGCCGTCCCCTACTGCAAATAGAGATCTATCGACTTTTTCAGATGCTCAATTCCATCTTGACTATACTCGAGGCCCTACTAGCCCACAAAACTTCTTTAATCTTGTTCTACGACGGGTCGCCATTTGACTCTCTTGAACCGTTCGTCGAGCCTCATGGTTCATAATTCGGAGTTTGGTAATAACGGCTATTCTAGCCTGTCGCTGTTCCGCTAACATCTTGCGGAACTCTTCCAGGCTATCCACTAGCTTTTTGGCCCTAGGTATATCAATGGCACCTGGAAGCTCCATCAGCTTTTCGGTTACTTTCTCATACTCTCCGTACTCTTCAAGAATCTCATACTCACTTTGAATATCAGACACCCAGGCTGTTGCCTTTTTTTGCTGGTTATTTATGGTCATGTAGGGTTAGTGAGTAATGCTGTAGGAGCTCTTGGGGTCGGTGGGTCCATGCGGGTCCCTAGTTATATCTAATATATTATTGCAACCGACTATCTCGCCGAATGAGGCCAGAAATCCAGCACAGCATTTACTCTCACAATAAATTTGATCTAAAAGATATGCGAAGATGTTTCAAAGTAGCCAACCTAATTAGAGTAGAAATCTTCCCAGATAGGCTCTCTATGAGCTCATATAAAAGTTTGAAAGAGTGTAAATACTAGCTATATCGTAAGTGATTCCCTTGCTTCAATTAAAAGCATGGCCAACAACGCCCACTGCCATTCTAGCCAGCGAGAAATACATTAGAGGATTCCATGCATTCATAGTCACTAATGCAACTGGAGCGGCATACCCAAGTCCAACCATAGCAGCTTCAGTAGCGCCAGCAGCGGTCTGTCCCCACCAGAGCGTATTGCCCACAGGATTAGATCGGGTCTCTTGAGTAAGGGCATAGTCCAAACCTTTTTTCCCGGTCCACCATCCTAATCCAGCAGCTGTACTCGCGATAGATCCCAGGAATTCCATTGTGTCTGTTCGGCGATTTATTCGATATATATATACTTGACGGTGCATACATGACTGATAACCCTGATCTGAATATTCTAGGGGCTGATAATCTATGATTGAAGCGCGAGTCGGGAGGCCAGCTTATTTGATGGGTATGTTCGTATCTTTATGATGAAACTCGCTCAAAATACTCTCGTCTACGGTGATATCTAATTGTAGGTACACGAGAGTACTGGAGAGCGCATCTAGTGTTATGGGGGACCAAATAAGTCCTTGCATAACTAAAACAGATGTCTCATTGAGAACTTATTGATTTTAGCATCAACGCTCCCAGCATGTGTGCATATTTATCTTGAGCGGCTAGTATATACTTGGTCGCTCTCGACACTCATAGAGGCGGCACGGTGAAGATCAGTATTTATTCGGACAGATTTAATGAGAAAATTCTCACCTCGTGCTCATTGGATGCTGGCTGGCGCAATATTGTAGTGGGGAATTCTCTTTTAAGCACCTGCACGTAACGTGCATATGCGAATCGTTGGCTTACATGGCAATCGTGCCACATTCAAGGGGTTAATGGTCACAATGTCGATATTCAGTGGGACATAAGTTATACTCTCTTATTTAGTACGTTTTATTACCACTTTTATGAGAATACCCATTATTAGCTTGCCGATTTGTGAATTTACCCTGCCTCCTCATCTGCAGAGTACCTGCATAAGAATTAGTTTAACCCGCTTTGGAATATTTCTCAGATCGTGATTTGCGGCCTAGCATTGAGTTATCAGAACTTATCAAACCAACAGTGCAATTTGATCGCCTTTCTTCTTCGATGCAAATAAGGACATTCAGAGGCCCAGTCGTGAGTGTCTCATGTCCTTATTGCCAGCTCTGAGACAGTCTCAGTGAGAACGAACACCCCGCTCCATACCCATATATGCCATATGGGTAATTTTTGGCTCTATAGGAGCCAGGGCTTGAATCAGGCGCAACAAATTACGGTATAGACACATCGCTAATTGGAGTGATGTTTAGAAAGCCTCCCTAGGCCTGAAGCGTCGGATCGGATTACTAGCCGATGAGAGTCTCCCCGGCACTTATTACACACATAATTAAAAGCGGGTATGTAAGGAGGGATTTGCAAGAAACCTACATGAGATATAGACTCGTGATGAGTGTGTGAAGAACTTTAAACTATCAGGCTATTTCGCTGCGTTGGATCTAGAAAGTAGTCCGGGAGCTTTTCACGTGGATATCAGCAACTTCAGTCAATTGCCTTGCTAAGCCGTCCATCTGGATGCCTCTAGTACGACCAGGCTTATGAGGCTAAGGCTGAGACAGGCTCAGTTTCTCAGACTCGGTCAATCCCCACCAGTCAACCCCAGAGTGGCATCATCAAACTTCATGGTGGTGTCAAGTGTTGAGCAAATCCAGGATCTGGTTACAAGGCTGCCACAGCAAGCTGCTCTTGATGAGCTCCCGGTGATAATCATTCTTATGATAGTAGAATATGTGGGCTACAATCCCCAAACGCTGTTGACGCTCTCAATGGCCTCAGTAAAACTGCGCAGACTCTTTGAACAGCCAGACTACTGGTATGCATGTGGAAGAAAGGATGTCACGATGGAAGTTCTGTATAGTGACACGCAGCAACCCTCTATTCGGGTATTTGTCCAACAACATAGCTTTGGCAAAGTCGAGTTACAGGGAATCTGGTATTACCCCAAGCTCTACACTCTTGCGATCAAGTACTGCAGGATACAGAGTAGAGGATTACTTACCCTAGAGAGTAATGGACTCTCAGATTTCATCGTCAAAGTTCGGATCGCTTCGGTCCTTCATGGCGAATCATCAAGCACGCCGCTGGACAAGATTATGGATAAAATTCGCAAACTCAGCTTATAGATAATGGGAATTCTTTTTCCTTACAGAGATGCGTATATTTCTTGAATAAGTTAGATAGGATCGTACACGTTACACTTGCGCAGAGACTGTCCCAGTTTTAATCTGTAGTTTTGAAGGGGACACAGTGACCTGTGAACACCAATTAGGTAGTGTAAGATGTGCACGTTCAAACCCCCTAACCCTCCAAATTTCACTATCGACCAGCCGATTCGTTAGTCGGAAGCAGTTGATTTATTATTTTGTCGTCGATGGCAACGTGAATTCCACGCCACCCCGCAAGTAAGCTTCCTGACTTTACCGAAATATGCTGCAGGGCTTGATCTAGAGATGAGGGGAGCAGGGGCGAGAATATTGAGAGCGACGATATGGAGAGTGACAAATAAGTAACTAAAGCTAGATCGGGTCGAGCATCCCTAATTTCCAGCGCGTGAAGAGGGCAATAAACGCAAAACTATCAGCATTTCAGGCGGAGATGCACGATGGACCCCACAACCCTGATGCATGTACGAGCTGGGAGGTATGTGGGCATGATATCAGGAACGCAGGGGCGCTTTGACGCGTCAGGTGGTGTGTAGCCGTAATAGGGAGATGTTTTAGTTTGCTATGGTATAAGCGAATTGCAGGTGAGACCTGAATGAGGTGGAGTGATGCTTTGACTCTCAACTGAGGGACAAATGGCACGCAGGCCAGGTGGACCGCGATTATCTACCGCCGCCTTGAAGAAAAATCACCGGATAAATGTTGTTTACGGATCAGCGGTCCTGAAAAAAAGCGTTTCAACAGTCCAATATTTTCCCAAAGCCAATCAAATACCCAATATATGTCAAACCCCCTTAATACCTAAAACTCGCAGTTGCACTGCACAATGAATGGTGTGCTTCAGATGGGGGTTCGGGGTGCGTTCCAAGGGGTTTGTGAGCGATTTGACTACTTTTGGCACGTTAAAGGTAATTAAATATATGATAAACCTAGTTAAATTGTCAAAGTCCGTGCACAATGCATACTAATATCTACCAAACTGAAACATTTCAGACCGTTGTTTAGAAAAGTGGTTTAGTAAGCCGACGCGTCGCGTCGTGCGTGGGGCATTCTGTGCAAAGTATACAGTTAATAGATTAAATTTTAGATATATAAGGGCCCTCCAAAAGCTCAGATACACCACCTCCTTTGCAGACCAGCTGCGTTATACCGCCGCTCGGCCCCTCCCCATGACCTTGACCTCGCTCACTCAAACCCCCCTTACTGTCAGCATTCCACATGAGTGCGCGGGCAAAGCAGAGTTCAGCGACCAGTCGTCGGACGCGCACACATATAGGACCGTGGCAGCTTGGTAGGACATTGGGCCGGGGATCCAGCGGCCGTGTACGCTTGGCCAAGCACGCGGACTCGGGCCAGCTAGCAGCCGTCAAGATCGTCCCCAAAACAATGGTCGAGAGCACATATGGCATTGAGCGCGAGGTTATCATTATGAAGCTCATTGAACACCCAAATATTATGGCTCTTTACGATGTCTGGGAGAATAAGGGCGAGCTTTACCTCGTGCTCGAGTACATTGAAGGAGGCGAGCTGTTTGACTATCTGGTGCGCCGCGGCCGCCTTAATGAGCGTGAAGCTGTCTTTTATTTCCGTCAAATTTGCCTCGGTGTCCAATATTGCCATCAATTTAATATCTGCCATCGTGACCTCAAGCCCGAGAACTTGTTGTTGGACCGGCACCGTAATATCAAGATCGCTGATTTCGGAATGGCAGCGCTCGAAACTCAAGATCGCATGCTCGAAACAAGCTGCGGCTCCCCACACTATGCCAGCCCCGAGATCGTTGCTGGTCGCACATACCACGGTGCCCCGAGCGATATTTGGAGTTGTGGCGTAATCCTATTTGCACTGGTCACCGGCCATCTTCCTTTCGACGATGATAATATCCGAGTCCTGCTTCGCAAAGTCCAGGCTGGCCGGTTCTCCATCCCATCATTTGTGGGACCCGAGGCTCGTGACTTGATCGCCAAGATGTTGCGAGTCGAACCGCAGGACCGTATCACTATGGAACAGATTTTCAAGCATCCTCTGCTCAATAAATACCACTACAAGCACCAGCACCCAGCACCAGCTCCCCCGGAGCTCGACGCCACCCACCCAGTTTCTTGTCGTGAGGATATCGACCAGGAGATCTTGCGCAATCTCAAGACATTGTGGCACCATTCGCAAGAGGACCAGATTATCAAACAGCTATTGGACCCTGCCCCGAACCCGGAGAAGACCTTCTACTGCCTACTCCTCAAATACAGGCAGTCGCATCGTAAACCACAGCCCAAGGCATCTTCCTCACCTATCAATCGCAGCAGTTCACGCACAAGCATTCGGTCAACTCGTAGCAAACGCAGTAGCTCGTCACGGTCGTTGAGGGCTATTCCTAGGCAAAGCCGTGTCTCGATGGCCTCTGTCCATTCAAAGTATGTTGCTGAGCGCCCCGCACCAAAGGCGCCGCGCCAGTCTGTGTATGAACCAGAGGATGCAGTGATGGAGGAGCTAAGGCAAGATCCCTCCACTGAAGACAATGCCCGAGAGCATAAAGGCCCTGAAGCTAAAGCTGAGCCAAGCAAAGTTCCTGCTGCTGCTCCCAACTCATCGTTTGCTGATCTCATTGATAAAGCTTTCGCCCAACGGTCCGCTTCTGTCTCTGACCCCAAACCCCTCATAATTGATGAGCGCAGAACTGTTTCGGAAGGCGAGCTTCTGCCAATGATCTTTGAAGAGGATCGCTTCGCAGATGCCCCCGATACCCACAAAGTGCGTCGCAAACCAGTCGGTCAGGCCTCCACTGCTCCTTCATCCAGCGCGTCTAGCGCTGCTTCTTTCGGTGGTGGGCCTACTGGACCTGTCTCTGGGCCCTCGGCACCGAGCACTGGCGGAAGCGCCAAAACTGGCCCTATTTTACGCCCCCACAGCATGGTGGATCCTGCACATAGCGAAATTTCGGTGGCGCGCCGCGACAAGCGCACGAGCGCCGCTACTGTGCCGCGTACAAAGCCCCCAGCTCTCGCCGGTGGGTCCGTACCACCGACCCCACAGCCTCCAATGTCGAGCGCAGCGGCTGCTCGTAGCTCACCAAATGTCGAGCTGGAACGCAAACCAACAAAGAAACTTGCTGAGTTTGCTGCGAGCTCACCGACTTTGGCAAGTCCGCGGGTTAATATCTCCGGCAATAACCGCAAACCCTTGGCTGGCGTTTCTAGTAATGTGTATCCTCCTCTTGCCGCTGAGCAGAAACAGAAAGTATCCATTTTGCGGAGATTCACACCCAAAAGACAAAAGACTGCCCCAGCAACCGTATCTTCTGATGATGTCCAACGGCAGAGCCCTCAGCAGCAGAGTCAACCTACCTCGGGAGGCGAAGAGACCAAACAGAATTGGCTGTTCAAGATGCTTAATTTGGGTACCCAAGGAGGCCCACAGAAAACGCTCCTTTCTACGGCGAAAGTCAGTCATCTGCGGTCAGTAATCGTTCAGGTGCTCGAGGAATGGTCCAAATATGGACTTGTGTTCGAAGGCAGTGGAAACACAATCACTGCCACTATTTCATCAAAGAACGCTTTCAAGTTACGGATGTCCAGGTTCACTATCCGGGTTCAGTCTTTGCAGTCAGGGTCTTCCGCCGTGTGTACTCAGGTTAGAGGTGCTCAAATGTCGTACCTACGATTTGTCGGTGAACTTGAACGAGTTCTCGGCAACAAGAACCTATTGGGCCCCCCTGATGTTAATGTATTATAATAATTTATGGCGATAATGCGACGTTTTAGTCGAACGCAGATTTGGACTATGAGAACTAGTGCCTATCTATACTTGTGGCTCTAGACCTGATAGTACATTAATGCATCAAGTGCATTCTATATAACGTTACGTATTAACAATGAATATGAAGGATACATAACCCATTTGGGATTCTCAAGCTGGCCGCGAGGCGCGAATACGCGCTTTTTGACATGGTATTCTCAAGGGGGGTGGCGGTCCCAAAAACGGTGAACCGATACGACCATACATGTTTGTCGTATTCCAAAGGTCCATCTAGCCTCAAAGACTCATTTCTAGATCCCAAATACCTGCTGTCGAATTAGTCTAAAAGTCCTCCCTATTTTTGCCCACAGACGTCAAAGTGTGTGTGCATATCGCTTATGCCATTACTAAGTGCGGCTTTCTGAGCCGCGCCTTTATCTCTAGCGTGCTATCAAGGAATATAATAAAGTAGCAAATTTACGTATTGTCTTGTAGCTACCGCTTGTGTGAGCCGACTGAGACTGAGTTACTGCCCATGGAAACATCATACAGGTTTGGCAAATATCTGGCAACGTCTCATCCACTATATACCAGCAACCGAGTCTTGTGGTATCATGAGGACTTCATAAAGTCTTGCACTCAAACAAACCCATATCCTCAGGGGTTATGAGGTAGGACGCGCCTTTTTATGCCTGTATCATATTCGTGTGCAAGCCATCGAGAACACTATTTAGCCTGTAACTTACACTTGGGCGCGGAAATCTCTGCTCAGATATGTTTGACAAGCCAGAGGAGTCTCATCATGTCCGGAGAGCTAGGGGAACTTTGTAAATCCTGTTTGTGCCTAAAACCTTGAGTACATTGGGAAACATAATAATACATCCGGTTTTTGATGTAAAGTGACCTCAAAGATTCTCTGAGTTCGCTAAAGAAGCCTAGCTGGGTACTCAGAAGCTTTGTACAAGCTCAAAAATGACAAAGGTGCAGCTGAACGCAGCTGAATGCAGAGTGGCCAGGTTATAGTATCCAAGTGCAAGAGTCCAAGTATTTAGGGCCTAGCGTTACTTTGAAAGTAGTCAAAATAGTGACGCTAGGGAGATCCCCCCTCTTACAGTTGCACTCTCCAAGTGTAAGCCGGCTTTTCAATTTGCGGGAAAACAAGCTTGCGGTAAAAAAGTGGAAACTCTGGATTTATTCGGGCTTGGAGCCTTAGAGATACCTGGTTTCCAAGGGTTTGCTTCGAAAGAATCAAGACTACTCTTGATCTGTTTAGAAACAAATGGGGTGCGAGTGAAGTCTCGACGAGTAAAGAATACGCTCAGTGTCGTTGCCTAAAACCACATCACAATTTGATTGTCAGTAGTCCTCATTTCCTGCTGATATGGACGGTAAGCTAGACAAGTGAACCGGACAGAGCGCTGCGACACTGATGGTTGTCTCGTGCTCTAGTCTTCAGGCAGCAAAGCACAAGTTGCTGCAACTGCAAGATCAAGTAATTTAGCATGTGAATGTCTCCTCAATATGAGAGAGTACAGAAGGACGAAGCCAAATTTCTCGTTTTCCAGGAGGCTCGAGGGAGCCCTGCGAATGGCATCGTGCTGCATGAGGGTATTGGCGAGTAACTGGGAATTGGGTGTTTTCTCATACTCCAGTTTATTCTTAAATAATGTCAACAAGAAAAATCAGAGAAAGAGACGGCGAGTTCAACGCTCAATGGGCCGCGGGCCTCACATTACCTCTTCTGGAAACCCCATGGCTCTGATCTTTACTGAACAGAGGTTCCCCGGGGTCCCCAAGATTCTTACATGAGCAAACCAATCGACTATCTGCGGGTATACCCTGGTCTAAATGACATGGGGGATGCACTTGAAGCGATTCCTATTGAAATGGTGCGTCATTTAACTCTTCTCAAAGAGATCGATGCAAAGTGCACGAACATCGCGCCTCAGCTCAGCAGTGAAATCACTTCATTTATGAAATCTGACTCCGCTGGTGCTGAACGTGAAGAAAAACTCAAGGGTATTGTTCAGCTACTAAAAGAAATGATGCCCTGTATTGAGGAAAAGATGCATGTAGCAAACATGGCGGCGGACATTATGACTCGACATGTTGAGCGTGTTGACACTGACTTCCAGCTGATTGTTGATCACGAAATCCCCAAAGAAACACAGTTTGATGAGAATGATCCTGCTTTGACCGTAGCCAGACCTCAAGATAAGCCCCATACAGGTGGCACTACTCGCAGCGAGGCAGTACGGGAGGCTGCTGCAGCGCGCAAAGCAGCGGCTGCTCAAGCGGCGGTCGAGAATGCTGCGCGCAGCAGGACGCCAGTAGTACGTGGCCCTGGTCGTGGCCGCCGGTCAGTACAGGTGACGGGCGTGGCGACAACACAGACCCCAGAGCCGGCCAACACACATGCTGGTGGCTATAACAGTACTCTACCTCCCACAGCTCGGCCCCCTAGTCCTACTCTTGTTGATAAACGTAAAAGGGAGGATGATGAAGAGGTACAGCAACCTCCTCGGCGCAGACGAGCCAACCCACCTGATCCAGCGGAGCCTGTATATTGTTATTGTGAGCAGAGTGGATTTGGGGATATGGTAGGGTGCGATGGCCCAGATTGTCGCCGTGAATGGTTCCATTTAGAGTGTATTGGATTGAGCACGGCGCCAAAAGGCCAGTGGTTCTGCGAGGAGTGCAGTGCAAAGTATAGAAGGAGGTAAACAAACGCCCTCACGTGTGCTCCGCAGGATATAATAGAGGCATCAACTGTTTTTTACATTGCAGGCCTGCCCTCAATATTCCTACTAGCTGCCATCGTCATCTTGGGCTACTCTATGTCTATGGTGTATACAGTTTGAGTATTTGGTTTCTCGTCTCTGCATATCAAGATCATTGGCCCACTAGTATTTCAGGTGTATATTCCACTAGGCTTCACGCCACTACTTTTGGCTCAAGCGACCCGCCTCTCGTGAGCTGACTGCTGACCGCCTCATCGTCACCTGTGACCGCAGCACCTTGGATCCGCTCGAAAACACGAGCCAACTCTAGTAGCGCTAGAACCTTACAAGACATCCGTATACACCTCTAATCTAGTATATATTTATGTTTTCTTTACTTGTTTCACGATCGTTACGGCGTCACCCTTAAAACACCCCTCTCAGCCCCCGCCAGCACGTAACCATGTCCAGTTCGCAGGCAAAAGAGTATCAGGTTGTTGTGATTGGGGGTGGAGGCGTTGGTAAGAGTGCTCTCACGGTACAGTTCATCCAGGGCCACTTTATCGACGAATACGACCCTACAATCGAGGACTCGTACCGCAAGGAATGCGTTATTGACGGCGAGCCACTGGCCCTCGATGTCCTCGATACTGCTGGCCAAGAAGAGTATAGCGCCATGCGGGAGCAGTACATGCGTAGTGGACAAGGATTCTTGCTTGTTTATTCGGTGACTTCTCGTGGTTCGTTTGAGGAGGTCGACAGTTTCTACCAACAAATCTTGCGGGCTAAAGACGTCGATGAGTTCCCTATCGTCTTGTGTGGTAATAAAAGCGATCTAAGTTCTCAGCGTGAAATCTCGGTGGAAGAGGGCCAGCGCTTTGCTCAACGGATTGGAGCACCATTTCTTGAAACAAGTGCTAAGCTGCGGGTAAACGTCGACGAGGCGTTCCGTGTCTTGGCACAGCGTGTTGTCCGCTATGAAAAGGAGACTTCCACCTCTCAAGCTGCTAAATTCACTAGTACTAATACCGCCCCGCAAAGGGCACAGCAGCAACAGCCACAACAGGCAACGAAGACCACACAAGACAAGGATAAAGGATGTTGCGTAATTGCCTAGTTTTATATTATATTTTTAGTGTAGATTTACAGGCGTTTAGCCCTGCGGAATCAAGTTTCTAGTTGATAAAATGAAGGACCAAGAAATGCAGCAGCAGAGACGCGCCTAAGAAATCTCCAAACGCACGCTGGGAACTAGCCTTGAACTGGCTACGGTTTGCTGGGTTTAATTGAATTCGCAGCGATGCCAGAAGGACAAACTGCACAACAGTGCTCGCGAACCCTCCCAAGAAGGCGTTGAACGGGAAATTCCCGACAAGACCGGCAAAAATGAACTGGAGCACTCCGAGGAGAACTAAAAACACCATAAAGATATCAATCGCCTTGATTTGACGGGGCGACTGGTTGTATGATCTCGCCAGCTCGTTGATGACGTCCATAGGGTGCAAGGTATCTAGGAGGGGGGTTGAAGATACTAGTAGAATAAGAGCGAATGGAGTGAGATATGGCAAACAAAATAGAGTCAAGAAGTATTTTTTTCACTTCTTACAATAAGCGCAGATAAGTTTCTACTAAGCCAAGACCGGTATGCGGGTTCGGTGTGTGCTCTGGGAGGTGGAACAGGTAGTATATAGAGACGCATTCCCCTATAATGACCCTGAACTGGGACGAGGTATTCCCTTCCAGTAACTCCTCTCTCAGTCACATTGACCCTCAATTGCATTCTTCTCAATTTCCCATTACACACCCGGCTGCCCGCTTGATATGCCGCCCCTTGGCCCGCCACCCTCCCACCTTGCCCAGATGCCTAAATACGAGTTTGGTGTGCAGATGACTTGCTCCGGCTGCTCCGGTGCAGTTGACAGAGTTCTTTCTCGCCTTCAAGGAGTGAATTCCAAATCCATTGATCTTGATACCCAAAAAGTTCTCGTCGATGCGGACGATTCCTTGCCCCTTGCAAAGGTCGAGGAAACTATCGCCAAAACTGGTAAGAAGATCAATTACGCTAAAGCTTTATAATTTATCTTATAGAGGTGTTGATGATTCATGAATTTAAATAGCTATACGCTGAAAATAGCCTTAGAGATATGCTCAGGGGCCACGCTCGTACGCTAGCTGCCCAAGGGCATCATCTTGACATACTCGTGCAGATTTGACACCAGCTTTTCTTGGATCTCATCTCCTTGACCAGTGGCGACCCTCAAGACCAATTCATTAAGCTCGGTACGGCCTAGGATGTCTACGTGCTCAGCTGTCTTAGCTCCTCCCCGCAAGTCAAAGCTATCAGGCTCATGGAGCATTTCCACAACTTTTACCTTCACATTCCCGGGGTTGTATATAGAGTTTTGTTGTTGCCATATGTGGCACATGCTATGGGTTAGCAATGAAACAGTACCATCACCTTCACCCAGCACAACGGCATTTGCATTCTCAAAGTCCATTGTGATATTAAGTGGAGTCAAGGTGTCATGTGTACTGTCTTTGTAATTGTACGCACGCTCTGTGTCTTTACCAACACCGTAAAAGCAATACATCTTCATATCGGGGGCCTTTGGCAGCGCTACCTCCAGGGGGTTACTCCATTTTCTCGGGTCCTTTTCGTTTGCTTTGATGGTTTTGGCATCTTTAGCCAGTCCAAACGAGTACATTGAATTGATTCGTGCGCTCCAATGCGCGGGACTGATTTGAGCAATATACTCGATGGACTCGCCCATGGTCAAGTTTTGAGCAGAGTATTCGGAGAGAGGCTCGCTAAAGCGAAGGAAATTACCAAAAGTTCCATAAGTCGATAATGAAGAATTGGTATCATCGGGCGCGCCAGCTATATTACCCCACACCGCATCACCTCCCTTGGGTAGCATACTGGCAATGCCGGGCCAGGTCAACAGCATATCGCGACGCTCATGGCGAGCAAAGAATTTCTCAAGACCGTAGATAGCAAGTTTATTGAGCTGAATGGTATCTTTCATTTCGCCGCTGACAACTGCCGTGCTGGCCTTGGGGGTACCCAACATGGATCCTGAGATGTCAATTACCGCCTCCATGTACTTGTTACACCAGTCGGCGCCGCCTTTGCCATGTTGTGGAGATTCGACCCATTTCAAAAAGTAGAAAATGACCTGGGAGCCCATGGAGTGGCCGGCAACAACAGACTTTTGACCGGTTTGCTCATAGCTTTCTTCAATGAGGTTCTTGAGCTCGCGAAAGAAGCCATCGCGGTTCTCCAGGTCAGGATATCCCAAACGCCAGTCATAAGCCGCTAGATGCATGTTGTTGGGCTCGTATCCCACAGCACTGAGATTTTCAATAACTTTGTTCCAGATCCAGTACCCGGTAATGAAGAAATCAGCAGCCTCTAGGCCCTTCATACTGCGCACAGTGATGTTTTTAGGGTCTAAACCAGTGTCTTTGTCAAGACAAATATGCTCAAGCCAGCAGTGCTTATCCGTCAACATAGCTTTGAGCATATACCAACCACCCCATAGCGGTTTGCGATAATGTGGTTTTGAAGGGCATTCTGGGGTTCCTTCGAGCCCCCAGTTCTCAAGTGTGGTAGATATAACACCAGGAACTAAGATAACTGGGTGTTTGGGTTTATTACCTTCCTTTTTCAGCGCTTGACCGACTGCAAAGCTATCACTTAGCTGCGACTCTGAAGTGCCATTGGCGTTCATGAAACTGATTATATCATTGAACATTGAGTTGGGGAACAGGTTCTTGTGTTCAATAATCCAATCAAAGTTGGCGTCGCTGTTGAGCTGCTTGAAAGTATCGCTTGCTACAAAGAAGTGCGCACCCAAAATTGTGCCTAGAAGGCCTCCAATGATAAAAATAAATTTACCGGAGCTCCAAAATGAGCCACTTTTTTTGATAAATTTAATGTTGTCCTGTTTTGACGCTTTATGATGGCCATTAGCGGGCTTGTTTGAGCTCCTTTTACGGTTTCGAGACGCCATGATATTGTAAGCGGACAGACGATAGCATTTATTTACCCTTTAGTCTTCAATACAATCGACCAGTGGCCAGCGGCACACTTATTCACTACCAGCCTATCAAGGATTTAGATAGAGCTAGAAAGAATTGATATTTATAGGCTGGCTAGTGGCGATGCCAAGTTGCGTAAGCGATACTCATGCATAGCATGGCCTGCGCGTGCCAATCTTGCCTATAGAGCTAATCAAGTTGGAGTGATGTATATCCTTGAAGTAGAGGACCCGTCCATAATCACAAGATAATAGAATCATTGGATCCTTGAATGACACTCGGGAGCGATCATGCCCATTAGCACTCGCTGGCCTCGAAATGATTCCTGCAACACAGGGAGAGGTGGGTTCGATCGGAAATGAATATTGCCATCTCGAACGATTGGGTTGGTGATACGTATGCAGTCTGAATTGCAGATCATGTGCCCCCATAAACCATTGAGGGTGGTTAGCCCAGCTCTGCAAAGGATTAAAGTGAGCGCTCTTGATTGCCGACTTAGTTTGAGAAATTCCTTGATATAATAATTAGACGTGTAATACTATAAGTGAGGTCTCTGACAACTTTGCACTGGACATTGTGAAGTTGAGATAATAATAATGCCGCACGTGTAGGGTGCAGGGTGTGATCAATTCCCAATATATAGTTCAAGAGATCTTTGCTTGTTCAACTTTCGAATATGCGATCAAAGTAGCATCTCTTTCTTAGAGTAAAGTAATTTTTTTTCACTCTATCATTTAACTCGCTATAAACTAAGATCAGCTAGTTGAAGAGAAATATTGAAACGAACATACACATAGCCTCAAACTCTCGGTGATAACCTGAAAGTGATCGTGAAAACCTGGATCTACCATTGAGACGGGAATAGAATTAAGGGTGCCATGCATCATGCATGCACAGCTTACCATGCCAGGAAATTTGCGCCAAATATTTACCGGACTGCGATAAGCGCGAAGTGCATGGACGAGTTTTTAGGGGTAGCATTTTTAGGGGTAGCAATATAGCTAAAGAACACAGAATGACAGGGTGAACGCCCACGCATCAAGGCTAGAGCTGGAGGGGCTCGAGGATGATATGCCATTAATGCTCATCGACAATAATAATAAACTCGTACCTGGGTGAAGCAGGGAGAGACCCCGTGACACCCACCTTTTCGGGATCCTCGGTGTAAGGATCGGCATATAATCCAGGGCAAAAGCCTGCGTGTCAATGGTAATTTAATAGAGTTTCATAGATTAAGAGATACACTCGGCATACCAAACACATTCTAGATCGCTTGGTGGTTTTTTGGAGTGGCGAAATGCGGGGATGCTTGCATTAACTGAGAGGGGAATGCGAGCTCATTACGAGAGGCGCTATTCTCATCGGTTAGTTGTGTTAAAGGCGTTGCAAATACACTGTTCAAGTAGATGCTTCCAGTGTGGGAAGGCTAGTTGCGCTGAGGCTATCTCATCAGCTGTGGCCTCAGCGCTAGTCATTGGTGGGGTGCGCCAAAGGGTGGCATACAACTGAGTAGATTGATGTGGTGAAACATCTTAAAGAGTGAATTTGGATCGGATCCGTTTCTGGATTCAATACTAAATGTCATATATCGAGGGGGCTGTCCTATGCTAAGGGTACACATACAGATATGCATGTACACTTGGCATGCATATGCATTGCACCCACAGGACTACCGACCCAATGGAATATGCGGTTACGCACGTAACCATTAACCGTTTGAGTTTCTAATCAACAGAGGGCTTCATGAGATAGTTTACTCAACCATCAAATCCACTGGGTGCGCGAATGATTTGCATTTAAGCTAAGGAGTATTGCGATTGTCCAGTGTCAAGATAGCCAGTAAATTCTCCCCCCACAATGCGTCTATGCACGTCTATATGCACTCCGTTTCTCACAGATGATCGATTGGGGTGCTGTTGTAAGTACCTTTCCTCTTACTCTCGGCGATATATTCGTTAAATAAACATTTTGGAAACAACAGGCCAGAGGGAATGGCCGCTACAATACCAAAAAGGAGGCATATAAACATCACTGAGGAATATTCTATCTATGCAGAGACTGTGTACTGCATCGCATCACCCTGCATGGATCGTGGCGCGCAGCATGCGCTTATACATTTGACGAGTATAAATAAACCATTTGATCCCCATGTCTCCTATAGCCATGACCATTAACCCTCGCTCAATCCTAGCTAATGGCCTATTTGCCAACCCCACACTCTCCAATGGACTCAAGGATGGTCGTGTTCCCTGGAGCTTGTCGGCCCTTGGAGGTATCTCTGATTTATTCTCGTTCCCAATTCTGCCAGCTATTATGAAGCTCTTTCTGAGACCTAATTGGACCCCGCCATTTTGGTTGCCCGAGTTTCCCTTTGCCTTGGAGAACCCTGTGGATCCAAGAGCCTGGATTGGCCAGGAGGGCACGAAACCCACTGATCCTCGTAGTGATCCCTTCTATCACCCCGACGCTTCCAGATATAATGACCTCAATCCCGGTGAGGTCATCGATATGCGTGAAGTTGGTCTCTCCACCATTTGGGTTAACATCAAGAAAGCCTATCAGATTTCCTACCGTACTGAAAATACATTCGGCGCTGCAGCTGCCGATGTCACTACCGTCATGATCCCTAATAACCCCAATGGTAAAGTCGTTTCCTACCAAATGTGGCAGGACTCCTGCTCTCTTCAGTGCTCTCCCTCTTACTCTGTCGTCACTGGTATCTCAGATCCGACCATCGACTTGCTCTTTATCCTGGGCTTTGTTGTTAACTTTCCCGATCACGAGGGTGTCAAATCCTCATTTGCCTGTGGTAAGAGAGAAGGTAAGAGCACCACCGATTCGATCCGCGCATTCCTCAGCAGTAGGGAGAAGTTGGGTCTTGACACAAACAGCTATGATAAGATTGTTATGTGGGGATACTCTGGTGGCTCAATTGCAACTGGTCACTCTGTTGAAGCTATGAACACTTATGCTCCTGAGTTGGTACCACACATCAAGGGTGCTCTTGTTGGTGGATTTGTCAATAACTTGACTCAAGTTGTCAATGCTATTAACGGTGGTATTTTTGCGGGCTTCGCTGCTGCTGGAATGTACGGTTTGTCTACTGAATACGATGGTATTGCCACGCTATTGGATAACCGCATTCGCACTGGTCTCAAACGCCGCTTCAGCTTTGTTCACCAGCGCTGCATCATTTCTAATCTGTTTAACTTTATCTTCCAGAATGTTTGGGGTTATACCGACGACTCCACTGGTAAATCCATCATGAGCGACAAGTCAGTCGCTGAGGCCATCAAGAGCGAATGGCTAGGGTACTACGCCGCACCCAATAATATTCCTATGATGGTCTATCAAGGCGTGCAGGATGAGATTGTTGATGTCGATGGTGTTGACCGTGTTGTTGACTACTGGTGCTCTCAGGGTGTTCATGTTGACTATTACCGTCTGGGGCTGGGTGCACATGGCACTACTGAGATTGTATCCATTTTGGATGGTATCAGGTACATTTATAAATTCTTCAATGGTTACACTCCCGGATCTTGCAGTAATCACGCCGATGCCACCAAGGCTACCAGTATGTTCTATTCTGTTGGCGGGACCAACTACGAGAGTCTTGTGTCTGGTGACTGGAAGAAGTCTGGTATCCTTGACGAGCTCAAGAAAGATGGTTACTACCAGGGCTAGGTACTAGATACTTAATTTTGTTAATTCAGAGCTCAGTATTATAATTTTAACGAAGAATAGCCGACTTCTCTGCGATGATTTAGTAAATGTGTCCTGGGGAATACTTGCATCGCCCCAGCTAATCATGTAACTCTCATTTTTGCTATCCCACTTTAAAAGTACTGCCAAGTAGGAAGATACTAGGCATCATACGAGCTGGAACCTAGCCCAAGTGAAACTTTATGGGGTATGGCTATTGAGACAAGCAAGGCTCCACTCCATTTAACTCGAGCTAGTGAGCTAATTCTGGGTTATTAGTTCACTCAACAAGTCCCGGTCTAGCAAAGCAACAGAAATTCAGCATTTCCATTGCCCCAGATAACGTTTGCGACTATACTGAGAGCCTGGGCCTTCTGCAGGTACTACATACACAATAATTAGGCCATCATTCCAGTGTTCATGCACCGATTTTCGGTTAAAATTCCCAATTCCCATAATCTAATTCATGAAACTTCGCGTTCTCCACATTTTACACCCTATCATGAGGCTGCCTTTTTACCTAAGGATCCTTATCTTGATAACATGCGATTGGTGCGGTTTCAGAGCACAGCCCAAGCTCTGGGAATCAAACGAAAGCCGTTTGCGAGTATTTCTAGCACGGATATGGGATTTTTCGCCGAGAAGATTGGTGCCTCAAACGTAATTACCGAGGATCTCGAGGGGTACAACAATGACTGGGTGAGCCAGTATAAAGGCCAATCCAAGCTACTGCTGAGACCGAACTCCACGGAACAAGTCTCGGAAATTATGCGGCACTGTTATACTAACAACCTGGCAGTTGTACCCGTAGGTGGCCGAAGTGGGCTGGTAGGTGGTACCCTGAGCCTACACGATGAAATCCTGCTCAGCCTCGAGCGTCTCAACACAATCCGAAGCTTTGATCCTATCTCTGGAACTCTGGTTGCCGATGCAGGAGTTGTGCTGGAGACTGCCGACAAGTATCTCGAGCAACAGTCCCATATCTTTCCCTTGGACTTGGGAGCTAAGGGCTCTGCAATGCTGGGAGGAGTTGTGAGTACAAATGCTGGAGGTGTTCGATTGCTGCGGTACGGCAGCTTACATGGCAGCGTAATGGGTATAGAGGCTGTGTTGCCTAACGGTGACGTATTCAACGGCCTTAGTACTGTACGCAAAGACAACACCGGGTTTGACTTGAAACAGCTATTTATTGGCTCGGAGGGAATGCTGGGAGTTGTTACTGGTGTTTCCATTCAATGTCCTCCGCTGCCGAGTGCTATAAATGTGTCGTTTTTCGGACTCGAAAGCTACGAGAAAGTGCAGCAGTTGTTTGCGCTGGCCAAAGTTGAATTGGGTGAAATTCTTGGATCTTTCGAGTGTATTGATCAAGTTTCCCTAGGTATGGTTCGGCTTGGCCGCACTTTGGTAGAGCCTCTTCATGAACGGCTTCCGTATACTGTGTTGGTTGAGACTAGAGGATCAAACCAGGAACACGATCATGAAAAGCTCGAAAAATTTGTCGAGAGGGCTATGAATGAAGAAATTATTGCGGACGGAACTGTGGCTCATTCTCAGCAAGAGCAGAATAACTTGTGGGCGTGGAGAGAAACAATACCTATTGTATGCGGAGAGCTTGGCGGATTCTACAGCTATGATGTGAGCATCCCGCTGCCAGTAATGTATGATTTGATTGCTGATGTTGATGCCCAGTTACGGGCTCATAATCTGGTTGGCGACAATGAGGACTTTCCTATTCGTGCCACTTGCGGATTTGGTCACATTGGCGACGGAAATCTACATGTGATTATCCCGTGCCGCTATTATGACGATCGCGTTAATGCAGCACTCGAGCCATTCATTTTTGAGTGGGTCCAAAAATACCAGGGCAGCGTTTCCGCAGAGCATGGGGTGGGCTTCCAAAAACGGAACCACAAGAAATACTCTCGAGACGCTACACAGATTGGGTTAATGAAGATGCTCAAACTACAGTTTGATCCAAAGGGTATACTAAATCCTTACAAGTTTTTCGGAGACGAGGACAAAGCTTGGGTGAATGGAGGGGAAAGGTAGAGCCTGGTTTCTCCTCCCGAAAATACAAAGCTGGACTACTAAAGGGACCAAATAGATCCTGTAGCCCCTTCTTGGATTCACTTTAAAATGCACTAATACACTAGAGAAGCACAGGTAGCTATGTGATAAATTTTGATACAAAGCGGAGAAGGGTAGGCTGATCAGGGAATTTCGGACCTCCTCGGTTATCAAAACGCCAGTGGTGTGGTATCAAGAATTACCAGTAGATTATCTCAACAGGTACATTGTGTTATTGCCGCTAGTTTTTCTGCCTTGTATTTTTTTATTATTCTATCTCTTAATAACGTCTCCAACCGCCACTCGGAAGCACTCCCACGCGACTTCCAACATGGGCCTCATTGAGAATCTCAGCCGGGGCATCCAAAAATCGGGGGTTCTCCCCAAAGTAATGCGCTTTCTTCCGCTAATATCGGTTTTATGCGCATTCATAGGTATGGGTTGGCTTTTTGTGCTCCCCATGGAGGGCCAGTATCGCCACAGCTACATCTCTGAGAATGCCTTACTGCCACATCAGGCTTCGACTCATTTCCGCGAGAGTGAGTGGGATGTGTGCAGAGCATACATGGACCAAGTGAAAATGCTCCACTATTCCGACGAGCAAGAGCGTAATCAGGTGCTCGCGGGGTTCTTTAATGATTTCGGCATCAAGCCAGCCGTCTCCAACTGGACAAGTGACCTGCCCTTTGGCAAAATGTCCAAGGTAGAACGCGGATACAGTGGTGAGAACTTTTACGGAACTCTTCACGCTCCTCGTGGATCTTCCAATGAGGCAATTGTAGTTGTGGCCCCATGGTTTGTGGAGGATGGCAGTTTTAACAAGGGAGGAGTGGCATTGCTGATTAGTTTGGCCCGGTACCTTTCGAGATGGAGTGTTTGGCATAAGAACCTTGTCTTTGTTGTTCCCAGTAATTCCCACGTGGCAATGCGTAACTGGGTCGAGCAGTATCATACTTCCCTACAGTATACTGCCGGTAGTATTGAGGGTGCCCTGGTGCTTGATTTCTCGCATGACAGCGAGTATTTTGAGCATATTGAAGTTATGTACGACGGCCTTAATGGTCAGTTGCCCAATTTGGACTTGTTTAATACCATCATCAAAGTGGCAGATGATGAGCATGTGCGCTCGGAGATTCTGGGTATGAATATGAACTACCATCTCTATTCGAGAAGGCTGGAAACGTTATTCGAAGGCATAAAACGTCAATTCCTCTCGGGACTTAGAATTGGGCCTGGCTCGGAGATGTTTAGTGGCTGGAGAATCGATGCAGTTACCATTAAAGCAAAGGGAAGTGGCCACCATGACATCACCACGTTTGGACGCGTGGCCGAGGGAACTATTCGCTCGGTCAATAATCTGTTGGAGCATTTTCACCAATCATTTTTCTTTTACCTCATGATGGGCCCCAAGCAGTTTGTGAGTATTGGCACATATTTGCCGAGCGCGATGCTGATTGCAAACTCCTTTGTTATCATGGCTGGGTATTATCTATGGGCTACAGAGTTTCAGGTGTATGATCTTTTGCCTTCGGTTGGTGTGTTTGCCAGTTTGTGGTTGGCGTCGTCGCTCATGGGGTGGCTGGCTATTTTGGGTGCTCCTAGCATGTTCACAACAATTTGTATCTACGGGAATGCAGTAGCACAGCTATATTTCTTTAGAACATCGATCTCTGATAGTGGCCTTCTCCTCCAATATGCTATTTCCCTCACGGTTTTTAGTCTCGGATGCACCATTCTTGCCACTCTCCATTATAGCGCTAGCTTGATTTTTGCAACTATCGCACTACCCTTGGCATGGATCAAACCAAAAGCCGGCTGGACCCAGCGTAATATTGCTTGCATTTTCTTGACCTGTCCCCTTACCTGGTGGGTTGGACTCACCTATATGTACGGATTCCCCTACAGAGGTCTACTCGTTTCTATTATTGCAGCACATGTAGAGATTGGGGCGTGGCATTGGCGCTTAATTCACATCTTGTGGATTCCAATGTGGCTAAGCGCTTTACTTGCCACCACTGCTGGCCTTGAGGTTGCGGAAATTTCGAAAGAGGAATATGAGCGGTTGGAAAAGGAGGAGATTCCTGGTTCTATCAATTGAGTTGGTAAAACTGTTCCAACAATATGTCACAGAATATAGTCGTTAACCTGTACCTTAAACTTATTAATTTATAGCAACCCTTGACCATGTTAGCCTGCCATCTGTACTAATTTGCGGAAATTTCACTAGTTATCTCGTCAGACGATCGATTTACAACTCGATAACATCATCGGCGATAAGGTTAGCGTCCCCCTCCTCTTGCTCTTGCTCTTCTTGATCATCTTCCCTCTGGCGTTTGGTCTGCGGTCGCAAGGGAATAGTGATCGCATCAATCTCTGCTTCTCCATCTTCGTTCTCCACGTAAAGCTCTAGATTGACCCTACGTTCGGCATCATCAACCACAGTAACAAAGTTGTCGCAAAGTCCTAGCGTGGAGAGCGTAGCACTCGCATTGTCATCATAATCTGGATCATAAATGAGTTTATCGGTCAATAAAGAAACGTCGTCGTATCCCAGTTTAAGTTTTAGGAGTTGCTCGACCAGATCCCCCAGCGTGAAGTCAGCCGGTGCCTTCACATTTGTACGAGCGATACCGCAAACAACGCAAGTAGATTTGCGAGGTTGCAGTTTATCAGAAACAAGCATTTTGTTTTCACCTTTAGCAATATAAACGCTTCGTAAATCCTTTTCGGGAGCATCGGCCAACAACTTGAGAGCTTCAATAGTAGCTAGCCCTCCTACAATCGCATTTGTAGTGGCAACTGCCGGAATAATATTTCCCGCGATACTCTTTGTTTCCCATTTGGTTTGGTTCTGAATGCCAAAACAGGTTGCTCTGAGGTTAGCAGCAGCGGTCACAAAATCCAAGGTATCATCGTCATCTTTATCAAACTCAATGATCCCTTCGCCTTGTTGCTGCCGCTTTTTTAGAACGTCGATCGATGTGTTGAGGGCTTGCAAGTTTTCGAGCACAGACCAAATGACCTGGTCTTGTGCAACAACGTTCTCACCCGCCTCTGTATCCTGCGCAGAGAAGTCCACTGGCAGGTTGAGTTGCTGGGGAGGTTTGCGGTCTTGCCACATCTCCTCGTTACTTGCCAACCGCTCGATATCCTTGACATAGATTTTCTCCACGAGGGCCTTGACAAAATCGGGATCGTTGAGTTGGGATTTGAGTTCTACCAGTTCACGTTGCTCGATAGTTTCGTTTTCATTATTCTCAGTGGAGCTTTCTACCTCTTCTCCAAACAGCATTGGCAGCAGGAAACTCTTAGCCCATACGATACAGTGAATGGGCTGGGTAGGCGTGCTACGAATGGTGCAAACAGGGAATGTTTTAGGTGTTGGATGGGCATAGCAATCGTAGCACTCGGTCTTCTGGGGTAAAATTACTTGGCTCTGTCCATTGAAGCCTTCACTTCCTACGTCCACTAGAGGGACCCCGGTGGCCACACACATCTTATTCACATGGCGACGAGCAACGGCGTTATCCAATGCATTGAAAACCAGCGCAAAAGACCGGAACCACTTGGCTGTGAACTGTTTATCAAAAATGTCGCTGAAATAAGGCACGATTTTGACATTGGGGTTAAAACTACCAGCTACTTGGGCAGCAACAGTGGCTTTGGGCTGCTTGATGTGCTGCGATCCAAACAAAAATTGGCGATTCAAGTTACTGAGGTCGATTGTATCGAGGTCCACAATATGGATCTCGCCTACCCCTGCAACAACAAGGTCCTTGAGGAGTTCGCAACCAATTCCTCCGGCCCCTACCATCAGAACTTTGGAGCTGTGAATACGAGCAGCCTGATCAGGGCTAAATAGCGTTCTCAGAGGTACAGATCGTGGGTCCATTACTAGTGAAGGAGCGACTGAGTGGTTAATAAGGTAGCGGACTGTGTGCGTGAATAGGTTGGGTACGCGACCTAGGCTCTGGACCCACCACCTGGAGCCTGGTAGAGATGGAATTTATCAAATGTGAAAGCGAATGCTCAAGCTGACCTTCGTATCTAGTATTCGCTCGATGGGGTTTGGCCCTTGTGGGACCAGACCCCGATTGAGCTCAATCGTGAAGCAGCCCCATCACAAGAATCGGCACTGTTACAGTGGCCAACCCGCAATTGATTATTTCCACACACTGCCTGGTTACCTCTAAAGCATGGCTGATGTTTTATCTCTAGCATAGCCGCACATAAAATTATGAAGCGTACGAATACTAGCAACAAGAATCTACCGAACCAATATTGAGAACCAGATAATCTATCGTGTATTTCACATAGCTGAATATACAGGTAGTGGAAGGACCATCCCCTGATCTCAACAATACAGATGGAGAAAATGAGATATCTTAGCTGATTGACAATCGGCAAGGGCCCCTGAAGCGGCCTGATTCCATGTAGGAAAACTCTTGATTCATCTTCTAAAATAGTAACTGAGCATTCAAAGTCGACAAATTTATGCGCTACATGTGTAGCCAGAGAGTTACTGCCACTGCAGAGTACCTGCATAGCTAAGTATATACGACGCGCGCTCAGGAGTCCTTTAGACTCTTGGATTAAAACAGGCAAAGAAGAGTATGCTGTTGCTGTTTGTTGCTGTTACTTGGAGCTTGTTTAGTATAAAATTATGGTGTCCTCTTGGTGTCAAAAGCATAGACTCAAGTGCCTGTTGATGGCGCCCCAGTTCATAGACTGTATCCTACAACTATAGTCCACAAGAGTATAGTTCCAGCGATAAATTGGGCTTTTCCACCATCCATAACCCTGCTAGGGATTATGCCGTGAGCGAAAGCAGAGTCCGGCGTCTCTAACCTGTACAGAATGGCGAGCACCATGCCCTGAAATTATAGCTCACAAGAGTACAGTTCCAGCAGCAAGGGGGCTTCTTCCATTCTCACGATTAATTAGATCGTGCCACACTAGTGTGTACAAGTTGGAGTTCCGATTTAGCCTAACAACCAGGAGGTGCCAGATAATAAATGTGGAGAATTTGTCAAAAAAGAAAAAAAAAAAAAAGCAGAGCGAATCATACAGAGGGTAAAGGTGCCATCAGAGGTCATGTAGCATAGGGATACCAGGGCATTTGAGGGGTTCAACTATTGGCAATACAAGCCAGGTGAGGTACCGAGTACAGAGTGGATGGGATCAAAGTACTAGAGGGATCATAAAGTAGAGAGTAGAGAGTTGAAGTGAAAGCTGATGATTCCAGGAGGGGAACCTGGCCCTTTATACTTTTTGGAGCTTACAAAGTTAAGGTCCATGGTTGCAGCCTTGATGCAGACTCTATGCTTATGCTGCATAATTGTCGCATAGTGGCTGCAAAGTGGACTGGAGGGCATTCAAGGTTTGTGGAATAAAGTTATTCGTAATCTAGAAAGAATGTTCACCGACAGATGTCCATCGAGGGGGATAATTTCACTTGATATCGTGATAATTCCAGAGGATTGAAGCACGTTCACGACTTCATCAGACCCGCTGTATGCACGTTTAGGGCACTGAGAACAGTACACCAACTACAAGTTAGACTCAAATATATATATATATATATAAAACATATCACCTGTTGTTGGTGAACAGTCGTAAGGGTCTAGCCAGAGTCTCGATATCGTCGTTGATACAAGAGAACAGTATTCCTTGCAGTTAGTTGCTTGCAGATGGAAACATTTACTGATAATTTGCTGTCCAGTTAGATAAGTCTTAACACGTATCTGCTACTACCCTAAAAGTATGTCTGCTCAGTTTATTTTCCAGTGGTTGCTTAATGAAGCTCTAGCCTAGTTCTGAAAGCTAATAAATCTAGTTACCTAGCAAACTAATAACAATGATGTTGAGAACAAGAGACAAGATTCGCGTATGTTCGGCACCTTTACAAACTTGAGTTCGTGAGCTCACAGATAAAGACCTTCTAGGTTCTCCTCGATCTTATTCTTCATTACACGCTCCTTTGCGCTCTTGAAATCCTGTGCGGTCACCTTCATGCGACGTTCCCGTAATGCCAGCAATCCCGCTTCCGTACAGATAGCCTTGATATCAGCGCCACTCAACTCATCTTTGGCAGTCGCAATATCATCCAGCTGTACATCTGGTGCAAGACTCATTTTAGAGGTGTGAATCTGCAAAATCTTGCGCTTTGTTTGAGGGTCGGGGTTCTCAAAGAGGATCTTACGGTCGATACGGCCAGGGCGGATCAGTGCAGGGTCCAGAGACTCGATCTTATTGGTGGCCATAATAACTTTGACGTCTCCTCTATCGTCGAATCCATCGAGCTGGTTCAGAAGTTCCAGCATTGTACGCTGAATTTCACGTTCACCGCCACTGCTTGAATCAAACCGTTTTGTACCGATGGCATCGATTTCATCAATGAAAACAATACTGGGGGCGTTCTCGGCAGCAATCTGGAAAATTTGGCGACAGAGACGAGGGCCGTCTCCCAGGTATTTCTGGATCAGTTCACTGCCCACGATCCGCAAGAATGAGGCACTTGTTTGGTTGGCAACCGCCTTGGCCAGTAGAGTTTTGCCAGTTCCTGGGGCACCATAGAGAATAACACCCTTGGGAGGTTTGATGCCCATCTCCTCATAAAGCTCTGGGTGAGTTAGCGGCAACTCGACTGCTTCCTTGATCTCTTGAATTTGTTGATCAAGACCACCAATATCAGCGTATGACTCGGTGGGGGCTTTCTCGATCTTCATTACGCTCACCATTGGGTCGGCATCGTCGGCCAAAGTACCAACAACAGCAACCGATTTCTGGTTGAGGAGGACACTACAACCGGGCTCGAGCAGATCCTTATCAACAAAAGAGCGGATACTCACATAGTATTCGGGACCACTGGTACTGCTAACGATTGCGTGGTCATCGTCAATGATCTCCTCGAGAGTTCCAACGCCCATAGGGGAGCCACGCATCTCATCGACCTTGAGCCGCTCCTCAGCAATTTTATCGTCGATCGGCCGCAGCCGTTCTTGATTTTGTACAAACTCCTCTTCGAGTAGCAGATGATCTTTGATGCGCTCCATCTTGAGCAATTTAAGGCGACAGCGGGTCGTCGGAGCTACCGGGGGCAATTTCGAATGGCCCTCAGACTTGGCAGCACGCTTCTTTTTATGGAACTGGCGAGTAATTGCTGGAGGCTCATACTTTTGCTTTTCTTTGTTGTTCTTTTTCTTCTTTTTATCCAACCCACTAGGTGCTTGTCCCATTGATGATGATTAGTGTCGGCGGGAGGTGGTGTTGAAGAGCTAGTGGGGGTCTTGGCCTATGCTTGGGGTGTTAGAGAGGGAGGTTTTGGGCGCTTACCTACACAGCTCTCTACACACCACACATTGATATGTCTTACGGCGTAACCCCGCCAATTTCACGCGCTGAGAGTACAGCCCGTGATAGAGAACTGAATGATTTATTAGTTACAGAGCTGCGTGCTCAGAACTCTTTTGAATCAGAGGCTGAGACCCGCAAACGAGTAAAAGTTCTCGGGGTGATGCAACAACTGGCGCAGGATTTTGTTTTCAAAGTGAGTCGTCAGCGCAATATGAGTGAGGGAATGGCCAAAGACGCTGGCGGTAAAGTCTTCACATTTGGTTCGTATCGGTTGGGGGTTTACGGACCTGGCTCGGATATTGATACGCTTGTTGTTGTGCCCAAGCATGTAAGTCGTGAGAGTTTTTTCGAGGTAATGGCCGCACTTTTACGTGAACGCCCAGAACTCGAGGAAATCGCACCAGTTCCAGATGCATTCGTGCCCATTATCAAGATCAAGTTCAGTGGCATCTCCATTGATTTGATTTGTGCGCGCCTCGATCTTCCTCAAGTTCCTCAGGATTTGACACTAGAAGACAACAATCTGCTCAAAAATATTGACGAAAAAGATCTTAGAGCGCTCAATGGTACTCGTGTTACTGACGATATCCTCAGACTGGTGCCGGAGCGTACTGTTTTTAAGCATGCTTTAAGAGCGATCAAGCTCTGGGCTCAACGACGGGCCATCTATGCGAACATCATGGGTTTCCCCGGCGGTGTCGCGTGGGCGATGCTGGTGGCGCGCGTTTGCCAGTTGTACCCCAACGCTGTAGCAGCAACAATTGTGAATCGCTTTTTTGTAATTTACACACGCTGGGCCTGGCCGCAACCTGTTCTCCTCAAGGAAATCGAAGACGGTCCTCTCCAGGTTCGAGTTTGGAATCCACAACTTTACCCTCAAGATAGAGGCCATCGTATGCCAATTATCACTCCCGCCTACCCCAGTATGTGTGCAACCCATAATATTACTGGATCGACACAAAAAATTATCCTCAAAGAGCTCGCTCGCGGGGCCGATATAACGACCGAGATCGCTGCCGGTAAGAAAACCTGGGTGGATCTATTCCAAAAGCATACCTTTTTCCACAATTACAAATATTATATTGAAGTTGTTGTTTCCACAAAATCAAGCGCTGAAGACCATTTGGGCTGGTCTGGCTTCGTTGAGTCTAAGCTACGGTTGCTGGTGAACAAAGTCGAAGTAGTGGAAGGCGTTGTCCTTGCACACCCCTTCAATAAAGTCTTTGACCAGGTGATTTCGTGCTCAACCCCAGAGGAAGCAAAGCGGGTTGCTGACGGTGAGCCTGGTGGTTGCATCCTCACAGAAAACGCTACCACTGCGGACCATCCTGAGGTCCTTAGCGAAGAGAACCCCTCTAATGTTGCTGGATCATTGGAGGCCGGAGTCCAATCTGAGCCCGACAAAATACTTGTTCATTCCTCGTTGTTATTTATTGGCCTCGAGCTCCAAGAAGGCCAGACAAGGCTTGATTTGCAATGGCCATGTCAGGAGTTTTACGATACTTGTTTGGGATGGCCAACGTACAATGCAGACAACTTTTGCATTTCAATAAAAGTTCTCAAAAAATATCAACTTCCTGATATTGTATTTGAGCCTGGTGAGGAGCGACCAAAGAAGGTTAAAAGGTCAAAGCAAGGTGTTGAAGGGGATACAAAGCGGGCAAAGAACTAGTTGATTGTCTAATAATTCACAAGCAAGAGATTTTGCATTAAAGGGTGATGTGTAGAAGGTATATAATGATTTTGTCACCAACGCTACCTACTCGGATGTGAGCAAACAGAAGGGTCATGGTGTAGAAGAGCTTCTATAGCTTTCCTATATATTCCTTTTAAAATCTTATGCTAATAAAGGTATATAACAGTGTCATGCGATTGGACTCAGCCTAGACTTAATACAAAGCATGAGGAGGCACATGAGCATAGCCGCTCTGCTCTGGTCAGATTCATGCTTTACCAGGCAGTACTCCCGACACCGTTCACTCGATCTTTCTCCTCTTGGCACTTCCCAGCCAGCTCAAGCACATCTCCAGAATCTTTTTCTCGGTAAATAGAACTTGTTTGCACATATGGGGTATATCGACATACACTTCCTCGGCATTTGAGGGCAGCTCTTTGATCTCCTCTGGATAATCCTTGAGCCGCTCCTCGACAGCAGAAATGAGGATTTCACGGGCCTTTTCAGTTAACTGTTCTTCTTCTGCCATTTCAAGGCATTTTTTGTAGTTCTTTTTTGACGGGGACTCGCTCAAGAGATTGGCCATGGCAATGATGTCTGGGTCAGGTATACCCTGAACACCAATATCAAACGCCTCATCAATAACCTCTGCCTCGTCGTATTTATTCCATCTGTCAAGCACCTCTTCTCTAACAGTTCCTGCCTCAATTAAGGCCTGCAGACTGATCTCGGCAACATCACTACTGTTGCCTCCCTGTTCAACGTATCCATAGCGTCTCAACAGGTCAGAATTGGGCTGCTCACCATAAAAGTTATAGATTTGTGCACCTGCAGGTATATCTTTGGTAGCGATCATCTCGAGCATTCCATCATCTTGCTCAGGCATCTCGAGACGCGCGTTTACCAGTTTGCTGTGTGAGTTGAGCATATCTGCAGGAGGCACCATTGCTTTGATAGTCTCCTCACTACCAACATCAAATCCATAAGCCATGATGAGGGATCCCATGCGATGGAAAGCTTCTTCGCTAGTATCAATACCCTTGAACTCGTCCGTCTCAAAGATTGGCTTGAGAGAGTTATACATTTCTATTGCCTCTTCGCGGCCGATTTTTTCCACAACCGCGCTACCCTTCAGCAGCGCAAGTTGTTCCTGAGTCCAAAACATTGGCGTGTTGAACTCTGTGGGGAGTACCTCAAAATACGGTTTCCAGTGCTTATTGGCAACATAGATCATTGTTACTATAAGTTTAGGCCATTCATCAAGATCGCTGATCAGTTCCTGCAGCTCTGGGACCGATTCGCCAGTAATTAACGCCGATTGAGGAATGGAAAATAATTTTTCGCCTTCGGTTATACTCTCCAGGGCTTTGAGGCCGCGTCCTTGATTCTGGGAGCGATAATCCTCGATTTTGACCTTACCAGACAGCTCGATACCCACAGTCTGCATCCATTCGACAAACTTTTGGGTCTTCTCTGCAAACTCCATCTTTTCTAGTTTTCTGACTGTAAACCGAGGGTGATAATGAACAGCGAGTTTGACATTATGCAGGGGATTCCTGCTGAAGAAATGGAATCAATTGAAAATTACATGGTTTGGCGAGAACATGTGGGCGAGATGTATTCGCTATTTCGCGAAAAAAAGGTTGAGACCGAGACCCTCACGTTTGACTGGTTACCGGAGGATGAAGCCGTCATCAGCAACTTTGAAGAGGGAAACAACAAAATTATGGTCATTAAGCCTGAAGCCTCAACTGATCCTATCTGGGAACACGCTACAGATAAAGAGGTTAACCGCGCGCGAGTGTTTATTAGCAACGACACGTATATTGCTGCCATAACCGCTAGTGGCAGTGTTTTGGTGTTCAACTATACAAATAAAAGTGAACCACTCAAGCTTGATGGTCACACAGAGAACGGATTCGCGCTCGCGTGGTCTAAATCGGGACTACTGGCTAGTGGCGATGACTCGCGCAAAATCTGTGTCTGGAAAGTTGATTTTGAGGCCTGGAAAGTACACAAATTGGCTGAAACAATTGTAGAGTTTGAAAAAAAGCAAGAAGGTGAAACAAGTGAAAACCAGCTCAAGGGAATAAATGACTTGGCATGGCTTGGGGACCAGCTCGTGGCAGGGTGCGATGATGGACATATTAGAGTCTTTGACACGTCACTGGGCCTCATCAATAGTATTGATTCAAATCAGGGGACTGTCGACTGTCTTGCTGTCAACCCATTCACGGAAAGCATGCTGGCAACTGCTGGATCCAACTGTGCAATTAGTATCTGGGATATTCGCGAACTGCAGGAACCAGTTCACGTAATGACTGGTCATGAAAAAACTATCGCCTCAATCAAGTTCTCACCTCAAGTTGACGGCCTTTTGGCCAGTGCTGGTGAAGATCGTCGCGTTGTCGTTTGGGATATCCGCCAGATCGGAACTACCCAAGACCCCGAGGAGGCTGAGGAAGCGTTACCGGAAATATCCTTCATCCATGGCGGCCATGTAATGATGGTGAATGATTTATCCTGGCATCCCACGAGACGCTGGGTGCTGGCCAGCGTTGCTGAAGATTGCAGTGTTCAAGTATGGAAGCCCAATGAGCTGGTAACGGAGGAGGCCATTGTACCAGCTGTTCCCAAGAGCGTGGTTGGGTGAGTCTAATACAATGTACGTTATGGAGTGATTTCGAGAGTACGAGCTCGCAATAATGGTTTCTTCAATGGTTTGGGCCTCAGCGATCAATAACCTGATTCTGGTCGAATAGCTTTAGTCTAGAAAAACGGCTCAAGCCCGTGTTTTATCTCATTGTCTATATATTGCAATCATAGTAAATGTATGGCCCCCGTGGCAGCGAAGCTCATATCACCACCTACTCCGCTGACAAAACCAGGATCTGACATGCTAAAATTTCAACGAAGCGTGCACACAAGAGTTAAAAAAATTCCTGTGCAATTACTCAAAGACTTTCAGCATGTCGGTGTACGTGGAGAAGTTGTACAGGTGACAGAGGGGTTTATGCGTAACAAGCTTCATCCCCATAATGGAGCTGCTTATATGGTTGACGGGCCAGTCATTCCTATTGTGAAGCCAGAGCCAGTAGTAAAAGCAGCAAAGACTCAAACACAAACAAAGCAACCAGCAGCTGAACAGAAAAAGACTTTAATTCTCGACCAGCTAATCTTTGACGCGGACGAAGGTCCCGAGACCCCGGCACCAACCTCCAAACCAAGTAAGTCTTCTCCCACCCCTCCTAGCGCCCCCAATGACTTTGAATGGCAAAACGAGTTTGTCAAGAGTAAATAGCATATTAATTGTATATAGTGACCCACCCCCACCTGAATTCTTAGTTGCGGTATACAGGATGCCAAACGCGGCGACTACACCTGCGAAAGTGCGATACAGTGCAATGTATACCTCGCAAACGCGTCGTAAAAAGAAAACATGGCAAGATGGCCACCTTGTTTATATCCCGTCAAAGGGTAAACTAGTTCTCAAGGATGATCAAGACAAGACTGTCGCTGGCCATTGGATATACCGTGAGCCACGAGAGGGTGAGGAGATAGCTTTTGAAGATCATCTGGTGCAGATTGAACGCGTTGAGGGTGAAATTGAGGATACACAATATACACCCCTTGAGCTTCGAACCAAGCCATTAGAGAACCACCTACCGCATTCTTCTGAACTTGAGAATTTATTGGAGAAGTGGAAGCGCGGTGAATTGGTCGCGAATGAGCAACAAGTGGGAGGGCCCAAGACGAGACGTCCGCAAGCAGAGCCACAGCCTGAACCGCAGCCTGAACCGCAGCCTAAATTACGGCCTGAACTTGAACAGCAGTCTGAACCAGAGCCATTGCCAAGCGATGACAACCCAATAGGAAGAATTCTCGATTGGTATGGAACAGGCTATAAGGGTGTGGCTGTTGAGCAGACCATGGCAAACAAGCCCCCTGAACCAGCACCTTACCGCTCAGTTCACCCCAGCCAACAATCTTCACCCTCTATAATCACGCTGCCTAATGGCAGGTCCTCCCCAATCCCCCCACAACACCAGAGTGAACAGCCCATCGAGTCTGAGAAGACGTACACCCCGGCTAAAATTACTATTTTGCCGCACCAAAATGGCGATTCAGCTTTCGATCTAAATGATACTGGAGACACAAATGATATTCAGCCTGATGCTGAGGATACCCAGTCCGAGGACCATTGCCCAGGGGAGCTACCAGCCAGTTCTCCCGCGCCCGTCTCAGCGCATGTCAACACAATTGATCTTCTTTCATCTCCAGTCAACTCATCACCCGTCAATTCATGCTACCAGCCACTTCCTTCCACCCAGGACGATCCACCAGCTCAGGGCCCTTCACTTGAGAGTTTGTTGGCACCTCCAAATAGACGGAAGCAGGGCCTTTATGGTCTCCAACGTGATTCGTTATCACGTTGTGAAGGTGATTCTCTTCGAACAGCTGCTCAGGTGGAAGCCGTCGATGATGAGTGCGAGATAATGTACTCGAAGCGAGCTCCTCGCGATAACTGGGTACAGAAAATTCCCAAAAATACACCCACCCAAGGTCGATGGACGTGGGAAGCGTACTGGCTGGTTGATTATACCCCCTCACAGGTGAAACCCGAGCCAACTTGAGAGGCTCAATGAATCATACGCTCTCACTCAATTTATTTATTCCTAGTAAAAATGCTAATGCTATAACTTATACAAGCCTATTTTGTACCATCTTCATGTCAAAATCATCCACAAACTCATACTTTTCGTGCCAGCCAGAGTTACGAGCTCCAGCAACTGAGAAAAGCCGTGAAAGTAACGCGTACGAAACCAAAGAAACTCCAAACCCAACAAAATAGTTGAATCTATAAATGAGTTCTCCCCAGTAACCGATCTCTCTACCAAAAACGTGCAAGAATCCGGGTAGATTCGGCAAGACACCCAACGCGTATGCTGCGTAGGCTCGCCAATTTACCCCTCGTCCATACATATAACGCGAGTATGATTGTGTTGAGTATAGATCGACGAGGTCCAAGTATCCACGCCGGACAATATAGTAATCGCTCACCATGATTCCCGCTACACACGACAAAAATGTTGAATAAGAGCCCAGGTACGCTGTGAATTTGTTGCTAGAAGCAAAGAAATGCCATGGCTGCAGTGAAAATGCAATAATCGCACATATGTATCCTCCACGTCTGATGTTGATATAGCGTGGAAGCAGCGCGGCCATATCAGTGCCGGCGCTGAGACTGTTTGCACATATGTTTGTGCCAATTGAAGCGAGCCCAAGTGCTGCTGCGATAAGAAAGACACCAAGTCGTGTTTGGCCATTATTAGTCTCGAGAAATTTATCCAGAATATCCAATGGTGACCAATAAACCTGCCCGTAAATACGTGCAGCGCATGTACTCACAATGATTCCCACAATGGCGGTCACGCTAAATGCAGCGGGAATTGTCAGAAACTGAGACCAGGTAGGAGCACTGGGTCTGTCAGCAAATCGAGAAAAGTCAGGCGAGTTGACAATCATTGCTGCAAAATTAGCCACCCCGTTCATACAAGCAGCGATGAAGGTCCAGGGAATGCGAGAGGTTTGGGCGCCAAGAGTCGATGCGCTTCCTTGAGGTGGAATACCACTCAGTGTAGGCCCTGTTAGAAAAGCTACTGAGCTCATATCCGGACTAGTGAGAGCTCTATACACTGCCCATACCAGGAAGAGCCCACCGGCGATCGGTACGACTATACTCTTGAGTGTAAAAAGGTGGCGAATACTATTGGGAGGGAACCAAATGAATGGCAGAGTCACAACCCAAGCGGCGATGTAGCAGAGAAACTCAAACTGATTGACTCCAGAGAAGCCTAAAGTAGGTGCCCACTGTACCCAATCCACGATTTCGTTACCGCAAACAGCTCTCACCATGAGCTGAATACTCTGGCCAAAAATCCATGTCTGGCAAGAAAACCAAACAATGGCCATCATTACTCGGTTGATTACTGGCCATACACTACCAACAATACCAAATGACGACCGTACTGTTACTGGGAACGGGATGTGGTAGTAGGTTCCCGGTCTCGCGACCATAACAACAAAAAAAGATGCAAAAAAATACCCAACCCATACACTTAGCCATGCCTGCCACCAGTTTAAGCCAGCGGCTACAGCAGCACTTGCAATTTGCCAGGCGTTGACATTGAGGGCATCGCTTACCCAAAAACAGACATAATTATACCATCGCCAGCATCTTTCAGTACTTTGTACGGGTTTCAAATCGTCATTATAGAGAAATGCTGAAGAGCATGGTGAATCAGTGGTAATCTGTAGCAATGCAAAACGTGGTTCTGATGGGGCGCTAACCTCTACAATCTCGCCCAGAGAGACATCGTTCGTCGATCCATAGTACAGCTTCTTATCAGCACTCATACTGGATATGAGACTGGGGCGAAAATCGGGATATAGTTGCTATATATTGTTTTATGCGCGTGTGATATGCAAGATAAGCTGATAACGATAACATCAGACAGAGCAGATTTGGGCACAGACTTTGAAGCGAGATACTTAAGTACAAGCCATTGAATTTACGTATAAGAATACACGAGAAATTGAGTCTACACACAAACATTTGACGCACACATAACGCCACACAGTCGCCACTCGCCTATGTACATAGCTATGCAGTGAATTGATCTGAGTGTGTTCAAGGTACTATGACTGGTGTTTTTGGAATAATTGATACTCATATAGCCTAGTTATCTTGGCCATGTGCCTATTTCAGGCCCCAGTATCACTCGCGGATCTCAACTTTAAAAATTCCTCGGAGCTCCTCGGCCACCCGCGGCAACCGATCGGCCCAGAGTGTTGATCCTCGTCTCTAGTAATTGTATGTGGATCTTTATAGTAAACTGGATGCAATGTTATTCAATAAATACAAATACTTATGCTAGTAAAATCTCACTAGGGTCTTATTTCTTGCCACGAGACTTTCTGCCAGTCTTTTCACGGCGTTTCTGTTTGGCATCACGCTGTTTCTGGATGGTTCGAGCGCTGTTGAGGCCAGCAGGGTTGGTAGATTGGTGACCCTTGACTCTCATACCCTTCTCGAGCGCATTGTTGACGCGCTCACTGCGCTCGCGATAGTCATCGCGGTACTTATCAGCTGGTTTAGGCGCCCTTTCATTACGATGCACAAACTTATTAAATGTGGGACCACCGGTATCAGTTTGTTCCATGGAGCCGACTCTCTGGCCCTCAGTTTTGTGTGCGGCTTTCCAGGCATCATAGCGGCCAGACCGAAACGAGGCAGGAATTTTACGACCATCTTCACCACGGATGTATTTGACATTGTCAGCGCCCGCGGAGTTGATGTATTTTCCTTTCTTTTTATCCCATGTGACCCGCTGCTTTTGCTCAAAGTTCTTACCCTCTTCGTTGAGATTGTAGCTCACTTCCTTGACAGCATCAGTGAATCCAGCAGCGCCATGGAGTGAATACCCACGATCCTGAAGAGTTTGATTCGGCTCCTGATGGCTGAGAAAGTGCTCTTTATCCTGGTATCTGCCCTTCTCATCCTCTTCATAAAGTGCGGCTCTCTTGGCCTTCTCGGCAGCTTTCTCCTCGCGTTTTTTCGCAGCACGGGCTTGTACAGGTGCAACTTGGGCGCGGATCTTAGCCATGATCTCAGATCCTGACCCAGTGGCGGTTTTCTTGAACTCAAAAACAGTATCCTTGTGGTTTCGCCGACCCAAAAGCGCCAAAAAATTGGCCTTGTCCTGTTCTGACGCTAAGCCGGTTTCCTGTTTAGTCTCAGCAGCAGCAGCCAGAGGGTTTATGACATCAAAGTCTCCAGAGTCGAGCAATTCACGAGCTCTTTTGGCGGCAGTGCGGGAGGCGCTCTCCCTACTCTTTACATAGAGTTTCTCACCTCGGGCGGCAACTTTGCGAAGTTCTTCAATCTCATAGACACGCTGGATGATACCGTCAACTTGCTCCATGTAAACCTCGAGAGAATTACGAGGGATGGCACCGAGCACCAACTCCTGATTATAGTTGGTAGAGTTGGTTTTGATCTTACGGCCCAAGAGGACCTCCAAGTCACACAAATAAGGCAGATCCGATTGACGCACAATAGTGTAGGCCCAACCTTTGTGACCCGCACGTGCAGTACGACCCACACGATGGATAAAAATACGGGGCGATGATGGGACATTATAGTTGATCACATTTGCCAGTAAAGGAATATCAATACCACGAGCAGCTACATCTGTGACGACCATAATATTAGTTTTCCCCGCTTTGAACAGGTAGAGTTGCTCCCTACGAGCAGACTGATCGAGGGATCCGTAAATGTGCGATACGGCGTACCCAAGGCTCTTGAGCAGTTCGGTAACGTATTCGACATGATGTTTAGTAGGCACAAACACAATAGTTGACTCCGGGGATGGCAGGTCATTTGCTGCATGCGTTTTCTCACGACGCTCGATAGTGCCTCCTTCCTCATAGGCATCACGTCTTGCCAGATACTCTTTCTGATCCTGTGTCATTGCTGGCATCCTGATAATCTCCTGCAGAATATAGGCCAAGCAAGCGTCTCGCTCTTCATCCTTGATGCTAAAATAGCTCATTTCTAGCTGCTCAGAAATCTTTTGTTCGGCATCTAGTCGCACCAGAAGTGGGTTACGAAGACCGGCTCTAGCAAACTCCACAATATTCGTGGGCAGTGTGGCACTAAAGAGTAACGTCTGCCTAATTTCGGGCAATGCGTGCAAAATTTCGTTGAGCTGCTCAGCAAAACCCATCTCAAACAAGCGATCAGCTTCATCAAAAACCACATACTCAATTGAGGAAAGGTCGAGCTGCATTTCCACCTTCAAATGTAAGAAACGACCGGGGGTAGCAATCACGATGTCTGGGTTGTTCATCATAAACCCAAACTGATCCTCGAGGGAGTCACCACCGATAAGCATAACTGTTCTGAGGTCAGTGCGCTTCGCAAACTCCTTGACGGTCTGCAGCGTTTGCATAGCCAATTCACGAGATGGCGACAATATAAGAGCGCGAGCACCCACTTTGGCAGAGTGTGACTTGAGGTTGTGGATCATCGGTAATACAAAGGCGGCAGTCTTACCGCTACCAGTACGGGCCATACCAACCACATCTTGACCATCCATAATGGGTGGGATGGACTTACGTTGGATAGGAGTGGGTTGCTTGTAACCACGACGCTGAATATTGCTTAGAACAAGCTTCGAGAGACCCATTCCTGCAAACGTTCCCGCCGATAGTTTCTTTTCGGATTTTTTCGCGGAAAGTTCACGGAAAACAGGCGAATCCTCGTCATCTGAATCAAGATTTGGCATCTCCATTGGCTTTTCCTTTTCATTATCTGAAGCAATCTCATCTGCGTATTCGTTATCAGAGACCAAGAGGTCAGTGATATCTTGCGGCTTCATTAGGGGAATTTTTTTGGATGTTCAAGGATCAAAGAGTCGTTAGATAATCTTTTTTCGGGTCGGGGGTGTTACATGAGCTTCGCCCTCCATTTTTATCAGACACTGAAATTTGATTTTCACCCTGAAAAAGTTTTGCCACCGCCACACCAGCAGCCCCGGTGTGAAGATTACGTCATCTGTGTAGGGCTCGAATCTTCACACCCACTCAATTCAGTCCGCCAACGCGAGTGCCAAATCCCAATGTCCTCCAACGTCAGTTACGACCTTATCTGGCAGGTTTCCCGCCCTTACACTTCTTACCTTGTTAAGTCCCGTGCTGCCGGTGGTATCGACTTCTCTTACGAGCCTTTGAACGCCTACTCCACCTACACCAAGGCTAACTCTGGTTTCGCCAACGAGCAGGCTTTCGGTGTCAAGCACGCCGGTAAGGCCGTCAAGGTCATTGCCAAGGACGCCAAGCGCGCTAACTTGCCCCGCAAGGCTCTTCTTACCAAGAAGTTCTCTGGCAAGAAGCACGCCGGCTCCAAGCAGGACGAGCTCATTTTCGCCGCCGCTGCCAAGGCTAACAAGCTCCAGCGTGCTCGTGGTGCCAAGAAGAACTAAATAGTAATTTAATTGCATGAAGTGCACTTGCACTTTTAGCCTAAAAACGTGTAAATCACAACTGCGTATCTGCTGGCTCAACCGAGGCGGGATTAAGATGTGAAATTGTTGGCAAAGTTAGCTGCATTCGGGTGACTATTGTTGCTAAACAAAACCACTCCACTAAGCTGCAAGTTAAGCCTGTGGAGTAAGTATCTTTAAGAACAGGTGGATGGGCCATTGGTGGCTCAAGAACAACAAGATAATCTGGTGAGGTTTGTTCATTCCGAGAGCAGCATGCTTGCTTGAATCGAGTGAGTATATTTTAGAGATATACGTGATTAAAGGCAAAGTGTTGGGTCTCTCTCGCTACACTATACTCGGTGTATCACATGATACCGGGGTACATGGCGGGGTACATGCACGCGTTGACGTTATCGAGGCATGTATAGCGCTAATTTGGACAAAGAATTGGAGATCCGCATCGAGCAATTGTTTAATTTTAGAGTTTTATAGCACGATAATTCAGTTTGCGGTTAGCATCTCAGGTCTATCTCTCAACGTTTGCTCAACATATTGCCTGATGCGCGGTACACACGCTCTAAGGAGCCACAATTCTGGGGCTGAAGTAGGGTGCAAGCGACAGTGTAGCTCCACAGCCATGCAACGACAAGGACTATTCTCGTAGATGGCCTCTTCGGAACAACTCGGCGCCCCCACCCGATAGGTTCACCCGCTGCATGGCCCGCATGAGGGCTAGGGTCAAAGTATGCACCCCTTACAGTGGGTATATAATCCCCACCTCTTGGCCCACTTTGGTCTCTGTTCAAAAATGGTTAAAGCAGTTGTTGCAGGCGCCGCTGGCGGCATTGGCCAGCCCCTTTCTCTCTTGTTGAAGTTGTCTCCCTATGTCGATGATTTGGCACTGTTTGATGTTGTCAATTCCCCCGGCGTTGCCGCTGATTTGAGCCACATCTCCACAAATGGCGCTGTCGAGGGCTTCCTCAAAGACAAAGATGCTGGCATTGATGGTGCTCTCAAAGGCGCCGACATTGTCGTTATTCCTGCCGGTATTCCTCGCAAGCCTGGCATGACTCGTGATGATCTTTTCAAGATCAATGCCGGCATTGTCCGTGATATCATTGAGGGCGTTGCCAAGAACGCACCCAAGGCATTTATTCTCATCATTTCTAACCCTGTCAACAGCACAGTTCCCATTGCTGCTGAGATTCTCAAGAAGCACGGCGTCTTTGACCCCAAGCGTCTCTTTGGTGTCACCTCTCTAGACAGTGTTCGTGCCGACACTTTTACCGCTGCTCTTGACGGTGGTGACCCCAAGGATTTCTACATCCCTGTTGTTGGTGGCCACTCTGGTGAAACCATTGTGCCTCTTTTGAGCCAGGTTACTCCCAAGAAGACCATTGAGGGTGAGACCCGCGACAAATTGGTCCACCGCATCCAGTTTGGTGGTGATGAGGTCGTCAAGGCTAAAGATGGTGCTGGTTCCGCCACTTTGTCCATGGCTTATGCCGGTTACATCTTTGCTGAGGCCGTTCTCAAGGGTCTCAAGGGTGAGAAGAGTGTTGCTCCTGCCTATGTTTTCCTTGAGGGCATCGAGGGCGGCAAGGCTATTCGTGAGAAGGTCGGCGTCGACTTTTTCGCTTTGCCTGTTTCTTTTGGCAAGAACGGTGCTGAATCTGTCGAGGATGTCTTGTCCAACGCCAACGAGTATGAGCAGGGACTCCTCAAGGTGGCTATCGATGGCCTCAAGGGCAACATCTCCAAGGGCGTTGCTTTTGTAAATGAGAGCAAGTAAGTATTGGATAGGTTAAGTTCAAGTTCAAGCTAACTAGATTGTAAATGAGGCGCCAGCGGTCGCGGTGGGAATGAGCATAGTTCCTGTGCTCTCTCTTATTGAAATATAATTATTTACTAAATTACAATTCAGGAATCTTGCAGCATAGAGTTTCAATTGACTCGGGGACTAAGCTCAGGCGTCCATCAACCGGTTCATGACCGAGATGGCAGAACGCATGGTAGCCTGAGACACATCTTCATGAATACCAACACCCCACTCGTGTACTTTTTTGCCGTCCTTCTCGGCAGTGATCTCAACATAGGAGACAGCCTTGGTCTTGGAACCTTTGCCGATGGAGTGCTCCTTGTAGGATTCGACATCCAATGTCCAACCGTACTGTTTCTCCATGGCGTTGAGGAAAGAGGAGATGGGACCGTTTCCTTTACCAGAGACCTGCACAGACTTGCCATCCTCTATCAAAGTACCCTCAAAGATACGCTCCTCTTTACCATGGGTCTTGACATTGTAGTCCTCGATATCAAGCTTATAGTTGGCATTCTCGGCGAGATAATACTGACTTTCAAACAATTCCACGAGCTCATCTGCACGGAGTTCACGGCCCTTGAATTCGGCTTCGGCTTGTACCACTTTTGAAAACGCAACCTGGAGTCCACGGGGCAAGTCAAGTTCAAGGGAGCGCAAGATGATCCATGCAGCACCACCCTTACCGCTCTGGCTATTGACACGGATGACGGCCTCGTAGGTACGACCCACATCGGTAGGGTCCAGGGGCAAGTAGGGGATCTGCCAGAAAACTCCGTCTTCGCTGCCATTATTGCGTTCAATTTCGGTCTTACGGCGTGAGAAACCCTTCTTGATGGCGTCTTGATGGCTGCCACTGAAAGCGCACACTACCAGAGAACCACCATAGGGGGCACGGTCAGAGATAGGAATCTTGTTGTACTTCTCAACAGTGTCGACAATATCCTGCAAGTCACTAAAGTCAATTTTGGGGTCAACGCCCTGAGTATAGAGATTGAGTCCCAGAGTGACAAGGTCGACATTACCGGTTCGCTCACCGTTACCGAAAAGGCAACCTTCGATACGCTGACCGCCTGCCATGATACCCAGCTCGGAAGCAGCAACAGCACAACCACGGTCATTATGGCAGTGCAAGGAGATGCAAACTTTTTCACGATCACTGAGATTACGGGAGATGAACTCCACCTGATCAGCAAAAACGTTGGGAGTGGACATTTCCACAGTTGCAGGCAAGTTGAAAATGATTGGGAGCTCTTTGGTAGGGCCCCATGCAGCCTTGATTGCTTCACATACTCGAAGAGTGTAGGGCAAAGGAGTGTCGCTGAAGGTCTCGGGAGAGTACTCAAACTGCCATTCGGTTGCTCTCATTTCAGGATCAGGGCTATCTTTCGTGAGAGCTCTGACCAACTTGGCAGACTTTACAGCCTGAGCCAAAGACTCGTCCTCAGAAAACCCAAAAACAACGTCGCGAAAAAGGGGGGAAGATGCCAAGTAGATGTGGACAATAGCCTTTTTTGCACCTCTGAGACTCTCTACAGTACGGCGAATCAGCTCCTCGCGACAGGGACTGAGCACCTGGATAGCGACATCAGCAGGAGCAGTCTCCACAGCAAACCGGGTGAAGTCAAAATCGACCTGGGAGGCTGAAGGGAACGCCACTTCGATTTCCTTGTAACCCAAATCACAAAGTTTCTTAAAGTATGCTTTCTTCTCCTCAACGCTCATGGGGTCGGGCAAACTCTGATTACCGTCTCTGAGATCAGTAGCGAGCCATCTAGGCGCTTCAGTGATGGTCTTCGAAGGCCACTGACGATCGGGCAGATCGATAGGCTGGAATGGCTTGTACTTTTTACCGGGACACCGACAAAATGACATGTTTGACGCTTAGCTCGCCTTTAGGTACCAATATATAAGCCTGCTGCACCCCCCTCGCTGCCCTTACCCTGAAGAGTCATGAAAAAGTGTGGAGAAGTAGTGAAAATTGTAGGTGTCGTTAGAAAACAGAGAAAACAGGGGTGAAGAATTGAGTATATCTTTTTGGAATTTAATAAAAAGCCATTAATCAGAAATTTTTCACTCTTTTCTCTCGAGGGTTCAGCAGTACTCATACTCCGATAACGGGTGAACCTTAACTTTGACCAAAGACTCACCAAAGACTCACCAAAGACTTACCCGCAATTGATAGAATTCAGTATCAATTACGAGAGAATGGATGCTGTACTGTAGTTTAAATACTCGCGGGCGCGGTTTGGACAGGGGGAATAAACTATACATGTAACTTGGCCTGTACACTTGGACTGGGCCCCGGACCCTGGCCGAGCCATTTATCATAAGAGCCTGCTAGAGTGCATATGATCATCATACAAACAGCTAAATTATATACAAGCGAATTACTGTCAAACAGCTCCCGGCAGCCATGATCGGACCCGTGTAGGCCACATCATTTTACGTCTACTATTGTACACCATTTCACGCAACAACTCTGATACCACAGCTCTTAGCAACACCCAAGATTTGCTTTACTATGCTTTCCAAAGCTCTAGCCTTGTGGTTGTCGTCCATTTGTTTGACTTTGGCTAATTCGTAGACGTGCTTCAGGCTCACCTCTCCAATAGTGGTCTTTGCATCTGCGGCACCCTTTTCAACTCCAGCAGCTTGCATCAGAAGCCATGAGGTGGGAGGACTTCTGAGTTCATATGTGAATGTACGGTCTGGTCTGACAACAACTTTTGCCGGGATGGGGGTGCCAGGGATATAATGAGCGGTACGGGCGTTAAAGTCCTTGCAGAAATCAATAGCTTTGACACCTTTTGAGCCCAGTGCAGGTCCAACTGGGGGTTGGGGACTTGCTTGACCCGCGCCAACAATAAGTTTGACGAAATGATTTAAATTTTTGGCTTTGGACATGAGACGAATTCAGAGCGGGGGTGCTAGCACTGCTTTGAGGGGGTGGTAACGGTGAATGCTGGAATCAGGTTAGGGTTTTCTGTAAAAAGGGGTATATGTAGCCTTCTGAAATGTGTGATGAGACTGTTTGCTTTTGACACCAGGTTCAGTGGATCATTGTTGTACCACGCGTATATACCGGGAGTGAAGCCGCCTGACATTGAAGTGGCGTGAGGCCTCTCCGCCACCGCAGGATAGATGAGTGGAAATGAACTTAATCAAGCACACAATGCGGATTACCGACGGATTACGTAGAAAAGAATAAAACTCAAGACACCCCTCTCTCCATTAAGAAGGTGGTGCGATTCTGCAGGGCTTTGGGAAGTAAATCAGTCCATTGCCACCGCTTATGCTGAATGTAGGGAACATTACCCGTATACTGAAAGCTCTTTTAAAGATCCATACATACAGAAAATACAATTTGAACGGCGTTCTTCAAAATTTGTGAATCTAAAATCTGAAATCCACATGCGCGCCAGACACATGTCAAGATCTAATTATAGGACAGACGCAAAGTGTGCATGAATTTTCATGGGAAGGCCAAGCCCTCACTTTTTAGGGAAAATAATGGCCATAGATCAGAGCTCTGTAGACTGTATTGCATCAAGCATTTAGCTAGCTACAATCGTCTACTCACTAGGCTCTGAAACAGAGTCGACCCCTTTGTCTACTTTTCAAACAACGGCCCCGTACATTTCTAAGCGCGCTCTACCTCTTTACTTGCTCCGCTACAGTGTACTTGTCTCAGCTACAAATGATGTTAAGGCAAAAAAGGGTCATAATCCCTGCGCTGCTTATAGCACTTGTTGTTTCGACGCTGGTGTACGGTTACCATGGCGAGTACGGCAATCCGTTTGGGCTCCGTCGACCACCGCCTCCTCCACCGCCCAAACGTCCTGGCTTTGGCGGCCCAGGGTTTGGCGGCGATAAAGAATTTGCACACAACGACCATGGACGTGTCCCTGCAAACAAATCCCCTGAAGCCAACTTTTGGACCCACGAGGAGATCGCCGCCATCCCCAAGTGGAGCGTTCCTTCCCACGATGATAAAGTTGTTGATCCTGTTTGGGATGGCCAAACACACGCCGACCGTATAAGATACGAGATCAGTGATGTCTGGCGTACCTCTGATACCCTTTTAGATCAAGCAGTTGGCGTGGATGGCCTTGCGCGGTACAAGGTGCCTCAACGCAGCCAATTTGACAGTGCCGGCCAATATCTGCGCCAATCTATTCCCGGAAACTTCAAGTATGGTGCCGATAAGATTTTCATGATGGTCAAAACCGGCGCCGACACTCAATGGAAGCGTATGCCTTTGCATTTCCTTACGGACTTGACCCACGCAGAGAACTTTGCGCTCTACAGTGATGCCCCGGGCTCTATTTTTGGCCACGAAGTCATTGATATCTTGCGTGTTTTGCCCGAGGATGTCATTGAGAGCCAATGGGAGCTTAAGCGATACCGTGCCCACCTTCAGTCGCATGACGAGCACTGGAACTGGTCTCCTGAGAGCCTCAAAGCCGACGGTGGCTGGCTAGTAGACCGCTATAAAAACATTCCCATGCTCTTGGATGCATACAAGAAGAATCCCAACTGCGATTGGTATGCGTGGGTTGACGATGACTCTTATGTGTTTTATGATAACCTGATCAAGTGGATGGACACCATGGACCCCAATGAAATGATCTATACCGGATCGGCCGCTGGTATCTCCTATAATGATGAGAGCTTCTATTTTGCCCACGGCGGCTCTGTGGTACTTGTTTCACACGCTATTGCCGAGGCCCTTTTTGGCCCTCCAGGTAAACGTAAACACGACATGACCGATGATGAGCTCATTACCAAGTGGTCCAGGTTGGCAACACCCATTTGCTGCGGCGATGCTTTATTTGCTTTGATGCTCATCAAAGAGCTCGACACTATCATGTATACACATCCCGAATTCGGCGAGTATATCTGGTGGGGCAGCCCGTTCCAAGGAGAAGGTCTCGAAGCACTCATCATTCCTTCAGACAGATTCTGTACCCCCATTTGTACCTGGCATCATTTGTCCTCACATGAAGTCGAACTGCTCTACTCTTATGAGCGTCTATGGGATTTAGATCGTGCTATCACCTATCATGATATCTACCGAGACTTTTACTTGCCATATATCGTCGAGGAGCGTCCCAACTGGAAGATTCCCGATGAGCCAGGCCGTGCAGAGGTTTATCCCAAAGAAGGCGAGGAACCCAATGACCCGGTGGAGCATGATGGTAAAACTTATACGCCCACCCTCAGCAAAGATGAATGCAAGCGCTTGTGTCAGGACAAGTCAGGCTGTATGGGATGGACCTGGAAACACGAGTATTGTATGATTCAAAGTACAGGGTTCATCTTTGGAGCAGCAGCAAATAAATGGAATGAGAAAGAAGGCTATGTTAGTGGCTGGATGGTTGACCGTATTCGTGAATGGCGTGTGAATTCTCCATGCGACCCACTCGAGCGCGTAGACGGTAAATTCAACGATGATGAAAGTACGAGCGAAGGATGGATGATCCGTAAATTACAAAAAGAGAAGGCTTCTCCTCTCTCGTATGAGGAAGACTCAACTCTACCAAACTAAGATCCCCCTCGGACGATTCTCATTTCTCCCTGTAACATCTAGGGGCCCCCCTTCATCACTCATTCTAGGCCGGGTCTACTCCCCACAAGCCTAGGCACTATCATATTTTATAAAAGAACTAAAACAAATAATATATTTGACCATATTTTCACAATTAAACACCCCAGCAACGCCTACCTTAACGCTAAAACCGCCTGAAAACACACGCGCGGTCACGTTATCAGCACCTTAAATAGCGCTTGCTACGCATTGCTTATCAACATGTCTTCTTATATTGTCCGCTTGAACGTTAACGCTACTGAAGACAATGTTAAAGAGTAAGTTCATATCCAATAATCGCAATTGATCAGTACACTAACCAAGCGCGATCTCTAAATTCGAGTCTCACGGTGGCAAAGTGACCCACAACCATACCCTCTTTAAAGGGTTCACTGGTACTCTCCCTGAAGACAAGGTGAATACCTTGGAGTCTGACCCCAATGTTGCTGCGGTAGAGAAGGATGGTAAAGTGAGCATCCAGTAGGCTCCCAGCTTTTACGCCGCCGGTATCTCCGGCTGGTTTGTAGCTACAGCCCGCTAGTTTGTAGTCATATCATAGTCTATCATTAAATGCAATACAGTTATATAAATGTCAAAATGTTGCGCAATTCGGTTGCTCTAGCGGAAAACATCGTCAAGCACCTGGCGCTTAAGAGGCCATCCACAGTACAAGGACTCACCATCTTGAATGCAAACAGTACCAGGACCACATGGGCGGACAACCCATTTGCCGTGATCGCAAGTAGCAAACCCGGTACCGCTGCATTGTAAGGCACCATCAACAGGGCATGATTCGCCGTCCTGGGGCCCATCGCCTGTGGCCTGTGGCGAGCTGCTGGTTGTGGATGTGGTCGCAGTAGTGGCTACAGGAGAGTCAGGCGAGGTGACTCTGGAGTTGCTTGTGGAAGAGGTGGAATTGAAGGTGCTGGGTACACCCGTCACAGAGGGCTCGGAGGACTCAGAGGAAGGACCAGAGGAAGGACTAGAAACAGGCTCAGAGGTGATATCGCTGGGCTCCGAAGCGGGTACGGCAGAGGTGGATGAGCTGGAAACGGTGGTGTGCTCAGCAGACTCACTAGGCTCAGTAGCGGGAGCGCTCGATTCAAAAGTAGATCCGATAGAAGTGAGAGTCACAGGGGCCTGAGAGTCGCTAGCAGTGGACTCTGAGGAAGTGAGAGCGGGGACCACAGTAGCTTCAGTCGTGTCAATAGGCTGAGTGGAGCTTGCATCAGACTGGGTAGGCTGGACAGTCTCAGTGATAGAACTGCCTGAGATGACAGGGCTGGAGCTAGTGGAAACCGAGCTTGAGCTGGAAATAGCCTCCAAGCTGGAGCTGTAGCTGGAGCTGGCAACGACCTCAGAGCTGGAGCTGAAGCTGGAAGAGATTGTGGAGCTCGAGGTTGAACTAGAAATAGTAGCGGTAATCGAAGAGCTGATAGACCTGGCAGAGCTGGCAGAGCTAATAGAGTTCGAGGGGGTGGAGCTGGGCACAAGGCTGGATACAGAAGTGCTAGATGCGAGGGCGCTAGCCTCAGTAGAGGTAGCAGAACCAGAAGTGCTGATGGAAATGACACTATTGGAAGTATCACTGCTAGCAGGAGCACTGGGTAAAGCACTGGAGACGCTTGACTCGGTACTGGAGACACTGGAAGCGCTCGACAAAGAACTACTGGAAGCAACAGAAGCAGAAGCACTGGAGACACTAGGAGCAGGATCACTAGAAACAGTGAGCAGTCTAGAGCTGGTAATAGTAGTGGTGAATTCAGGAGTGGTGGTGTTCCATCCGCTGCTGGCAACTGAAGGCAAAAGACTTGAGCTGGGGCTAAAAGTGGAGCTCAATACAGAAGTAGCATTGGTAGATGTCTCTGAGGATGCACTGGAAGTAGTCTCGAAGGTAGTAGTGGTGTTGACAACAGAAGTGGGGGCCACAGTGGTGGTGTTGACCCCAGAGGTGGAGACAGTGGTTGGGGCCACAGTGCTAGTATTAAATTTAACACTGGAAGAAATAAAAGTAGTCGAGCTGTTCAGAGTAATGCTCTGAGTGGTTCCAAAGAAGCTAGTTTCAACAGTGGTCAAAGTGGTGGTGGTCGTCGCCTCAACAGTAGTGTTAGCCCTGCTAGTGGTGTTCACGACAGAAGAAATGGGCGAAGCAGTAGAGAGTATGGAGGTAATGTCAGAAGTGGAAGCACCAGAGCTAAGGAGTACTGAGCTAGTGGGCTCAGAAGAGGTGCTAGTTGAGTCAACGCTCAAGCTGTTGTCCTGATTCTTGTTGTTCCATGCCGACGAGCTCTCAGCAGTGCTGGAAGCAGAGGAGGTAGTGGGAGCGACCCAGGTATCGACCCAAGAGCTGTAGCTAGAGCTGAAAGAAGACTCAACCCAAGAACTAGAAGTAGACTCAGCCCAAGACCAAGAGGAGGAGTCAGAGCTAGAAGTGCTGGAAGACCAAGTAGTGGAGCTAGAAGTGGCGGAGCTAGAAGTGGCGGAGCTAGAAGTTGTGGAGCTGGAAACAATAGAGCTGGAGCTAGCAACAGAATCACCGGAAGAAATCAGGCCCTTTACGGTACCAGCAAAGTCATGGTTGGCCTGAGATTGCGAAGCATCCCACAGCATCACACCACCAAAAGTAGAAGCGTACTCAGCCTGGAGTGTTTTGGCAAGCGTAGCAACATCTTTGGCAGGGATATAGCCTTGACCGGCGGCAGAGCTAGAGGCGGGGACACCAAGGAAAATCTTGGCATTGGAGTTCTTGGACTGGGTCTTCACCAACTTATCCCAGTCGCCATAATTGAAATTTGCCTGATTATTCACACCACAGTAGTTATTGTAAAATTGGACAAAGAGGAAGTCAATCTCAGAGTTCACGATTGCGGCGTTGAGGTAGGCATCGGGAATAGGGCACTGAGGGGCAGCAGAGATATAATACTTGTTGCTGGAGTCTTTAGCATAGTTGACACGCATTTGGTTGACAAAATCAGGGTAGTAAGTAGGGCTGCCGGCCTCAATGTCCAAGTCAAAACCATCAACAACCGAGTCACCAAAGGGGCGTTTATCGCTGCTGCCGTTACCGAAAATATCCCAGAGCTCATCAGCAAAAGAGCTAGCTTGCTCAGAAGAGCTGAAACCATAGCTTCCAGCGGCGCCACCAAGTGAAAGCAAGACCTTCTTACCAAGGGACTGACAGGTCTTGATATCTTCAGCAATAGTATCGCACTTGAGCAAAGAAGTACCATCAACATAAGTGCCTTCGCAGGCATTACCAAAATTTGTAGCTGGGTAGCCATTTGTAGAGTAGAACTGGTGGAGAAAGCTCAAGACGAGAACATCAGTGGAGTCTTGTTCACAGTAATAAGAAAGACGTTGCTGGGTATTAGTGCCACCAGCGGAGTTTTGACCCCAATAAACCACCATGTTGTTGTTTGCATTAGCATCAAAGGCTTCACCCAATGTAAAGAGAGAAATTAAAAGAGAGGATAACATTCAAGTAAAAAAAGGAAAGTGAGTGTGTGATGAGGAAGGTCCCTGACGGCTTTTGAAGTGTAACAAGTATTCAAGCACCACATTGGGATACTTATAAGTCTGGAAAAACCAACGCCTGGCCCCATAAAGGGTGCATGTGGCTGGCATTATCATGCATTGCATATGCAGCTTCTCACTGACGTGGGAGGGTCGGAGGGGCGAAAATTTCAATGCATGGGGAAGAAGGTAAGAAAAGGGCTGAAAGTTCAACAACAATAGCAGGGATCATTATAAAAACTATTATGCTACTTTTTCTACGGCGTTGCCCCATGATTTTGCTCGGCACCCTCACCGGTGGCTGGCTAAGACATACCGCTTCGTAACGAGAGACAAGGCTGAAAAGAGCCAAGGCGTCTTTATTCATTTCAAACGTAGCCGAACACTCTCGGGTTGAATGGTGTTTCATATAGTATAAATAGCTATGACACTCTCAAACACACTAAACAATAGCGCGCACCTGAAAGCCACTCAAGCCACGACGATGTCGGCTCGAGGGAAATATGGTCATTTATCTCTAGGGATGGCTAGTCGTTGCTGACGTGAAGGGGTAACACTACCGTAATTGCATGGCTTGGCAACGAGGAGTGGCTTGAGGGCAATGATGCTTGAGCGGGACCGCGCATGCGTACGAATGCCATGCGTACGAGCACTGACGTTCGAGGGCAATGCTACAATAGGGGGCTGTTCTTGTTCTTTCTCCATCAAGGACTCTGAAGAAAAGACAAGGGATAGAACGCTTTATAATAGCTCATTAAACCTAAATTTTTTTAAATTAGATGGAAATAACTTAAAGAGTAGACGCCGTCATTAGGGTTTTCTGCGACAGCAGGGCACGGGTAAAGATGAAAAGGCCGAAGTGAAGTGACATGAAGGAAGCAGGAGCAGGGCCCACTGAGTTCTTGTGATTACCACGAAAAGTGCTCCTCAAAGTGCTCGCAAAGGAATCTCGACTTTTCAAAGTTTTGTACAAACGCAAGACGTGCAGTATCATTCATATCGGCAGGGCCACATGTCATAAAAGCAGTGGGACCCGCTGCATTGATAATATGATCGGCAATAACTGCTGGTACATCCATCTGATGTGAGTAGAAATGGACATTCCCTTGCAGACTTGTCTTGAATGGGTCTTTCTCGTTGCCTCCCAGGCTGCTGTCGCTGTTGAACTGGCTGAGGAACTGATCACCAGGTGCCATAATGGAAGCATTATCGCCCGGGTCCAAACCGACAAAGATGTGAATGGTAAATTTACCAGAGTTGGCCAGATACTCGAGTTCGGTCGAGAACCAAGTGAGCGGCTCCTCGTTAGGGATACCCCAGTAAAGAGAGATAGTTTGGTGAGCATCACGACGGACCTTATTTTGCAAGTAAGCGTAAGGCGAAGAAATACCGATACCACCAGCAATGAAAACCAATTCCTCAAAGAACTTGAAGTTACGGGGAGTACCGTAAGGACCATCAACCAATACATGGCACTCGAATGAGCCACCGTTCTTGATGCAGCTCTCGACCCAGTCGCGTGTGATACCGTCCTTGGCACGGGCAATGATTTTGATTTTGTTCTCCTCGCCAACCTTAATGGCACGCATAAGAGAGAAAGGATGCGACTGCCAGAATTTATCCTTGGTCAAGACATGAATAAATGCGTGATTACCACCACGAGGCTGCCACCAGTTGTTGTGAGCAATGGTGATCTCGAGCACACCACCATGGTAAACAAAAGTGGCTTTGGCAAAACCGGAAATGAGGATACGAGCCCAACGAACAGTGTGGTCAAGCACCCAAATTGCCCAGCACGTGTACATGTAGGGGCGGCCGTAATAGGAGTAAACAACGTGCTTCCACGAAGCAACAAGGAAAACAAGAGACAAAACAATGTGCAAATACTTGAAAAGCTCGTAGTTAAGACGACGCAGCCAGTGAATTGACTGGAGGAAAATGGCGGCCATCAAACAGATAGCGGCAATACCCCAGCGCATCTGACCATCGTGGCGCATCCACATTGAATAGAGACCCAAGCCGGTAGACCAGTTTGTTTGGCAGGCAGCGTGGATAATGGTATCAACGAATGTCAACCGACCAACCCATTTGTGGAAAATTGAGAACTCGTTCATACTCCAACCGGTACAAGCAAGTAGGAAGTTGTTACGGCCACAGAAAAGGAAAATGATGGGCAGCTTGTAAAGCACCATCTGAGCAGCACGGGCGCCCAGATGGTGGTTATAACCATTGTGCAAGACACCGTCAATGACGTGGGTAGAGCCGCCCGGCAGTTTGCTAAACATGAGAGCGTAGTTGACTGCAACGGCACCGACGACGGTCAGCGAAGTAACACGAGTCGGTAGCTGGAATGTAAAATAACGACCAATACGGTACGGCGAGGCGTGATGGAAACGCAAAAGAGGGGGTAGAATGATGTATTTGCGCATGAGACGAGTAACCTTGTTATCATTGGCCTTGAGTAGGAACGGCGCATAACGATAACTGAACAGAACAAAAGCGCGCATCAAGAAAATTAGAGCCCAGTAGGCGAGAATACCGCATCCCATATTTCGGGATAGAATTTGGTGATCGTACTGGCTGTAAAAACTTGGGAAACTCCGTCTTAACAAATCATCATCGAACTGTAAGGGATCAGAAATAGGCGAGCTGTAGTCGACATGTACGGGGAACCGATCAAAATCGCTATAAGGATCAAGGGGAGCAGTGGGCCAGCTCGACCATTCATCTGCAACCTGAGAGAATGCATTAATTACCTTTTTCTTGTCAATTTTTAGATCAAGTTGGTGGATGTTCTCGGCAAACGTCTTGACATCGTGCGCCAGATCCTCGTCAGAGACTCCCTCGAGCTCGGCAACTTTGTGCGCGCAACCAGAAACAACCTGCAGAAAAAGGTCATTTTTCCACAAACACTTGGCGCGCTCGGGGCAAACGTGGAGCTGGCAGTTCTCTGTGCTCGCCCAGGGGAAAGTGAGGGCGATATCTGAGCATCCGCTCATGTAGCCTTTGCCACTAACACTTAGAAGAGCATTTGCAACAGAGCAAACACCTACGAAACTGAAAAGATTCATTCAACAAACTTGAGTGTGTCGGTGTGTGGTTGTCCTTTGTTTCAGATACCGGCGCAGATGGTACCGCACAGGTATTTATACGGGATATGCAAAGTCTCGGTCACGTGCACTGCAGGCGCATATCCCAGGTGGTTCAGAGACAAAAAGCGCTGTTCTGAATAAGGTACATCGTATACTTGTTCTGTCAATGGGTTGAGTTTGATATGCTGTTTAATAGACTCAATCAGTACAATCTATCTTGCCCGTCCACTGCGGCTTATCTTGGCTATTGTTCCCACCCACCTCTATAGTACTCTGCATTGCAGATTTTTTTAATCTAACCGACAGAGATTCGCCCATTTTTTTTTTTTCTTGTAGATTAGCAGCAAGCTGAGATACACTTAGATTTGGGTGACTTGACTAGACATTGGAATGTAAGAGACTCTACAAGCCATAGTATTGCATTTGTTTGTGGCTCTAGGTACCCATACAGATGCGAAAAGATGATTTGGGACCGGTTGCTAGGGTGCAGGCCTTTAGGACCTGCATGGGGTTCTGGACCCTTTGTTTTTGTGAGCACTTGCACACTGACGAATGGGACCTGAAATTGGGATCCTATAATTTTATGCATCCTGTATCTGGTGTCCCTATTCGTTCCTACTGTTTAGCACTTTTTCGTGGCTTCAGAGTCGCTACCACATCCCATTGTAGCCGGAAGCCTTGCATGAACACTGCATATCCTGGTCGCCGCATTTAGTTACGCATGTGCCTTGTTCTCACGCAGTGCATAATAATTAATTTAGTGTTATAAGCTATGCGGCATTTCCGAGTGGGCCCGCTGAATGCGCCGGGTTCACTAATGAGTCAAGTAGAGATATGTGAGGGACGCTTTACCCTGTTTCATGATCTGCACTTGTTAGACATGCGTTAGCTCTCAGGTAAAAAAAGAAGGGCTATCAGCACTCGCTAGGTAGTGTAGAGGAATTATTAAGAATGAAATACATAAATCCTTATCTTGTCGAGCGACAATGGTTGAAGAAATTAATCTGATCGGCTAGAAATCCAATCATATTGCATACAGATGTGTGTTGATCGTCTCACTATTAAACGCCTTAATACGGGTCTACCAATCTACCTATTGGTGGAAGCGAGACAGAGCGCTTAGGCAGCAAGGCGTTAGACCGAATTGGCCTGACTAATTTCAAAAGAAAACCAAAAAAGAAAGGATAAACGCCCTCACCACCTCTTGGGCTGATGCTTGCCCTCGCTTCAACTATACGATGGGAGTGACATTACCCCCACAACAAATTAACCGAAAGTAGATAGCTATCAATAAATACATTAGTTATAGGCGCCCAAAGTCCACAAGCGGACACTTCCAGCCTCATTTCCAGCAGCAAAGAAGCTATTGTTGGGACTGAATGCGGTAGCGGTGACCCGTCCAAGCGGAGTGGTACTTGTTGGCCAGTTCTGGAAAACAGAAAACGATGGCACGTGGACCATTTTAAGCGCATCGCGCTTTGCCCGAGACCCGACTGATAAGATCTGGCCATCACTGCTAAAGTCCAAACTCGAGATAGTGGTCACTAAATTGTCAATAACGAAATTAGGTTCCAAAATGTTGCCCTCACTGGAAGCAACCCGAGGGGAATTGCGATCGTAAATGTTGACCATACCATTGTTAGCGCCAATTGCAGTGAACCTGTCGGTTTGGGCCAGCTTAGTGACTCCCACACCTGCCTGGTCTTTCCACCTGCCTGAAAATTTACGAGCGGTGGAGTCCCACGTATAGATATCGCCCATAGTATTAGCAATAGTAACGCTGTTGTCTTTATTCCATACTGCATCGGCAATGACGCCTTCTATCTTGGCGCCCGTGATCCATTGGCCGTTTGCAGTGCTGAGGACATTAAGCCAGCCGTTATTGCCAACAAGTCCCAGGTACTGACCATCAGGGCTCATGACGAACTTCTCCATGCTGGCTTGTGTATTGGCGTGACCGTAGAGTCTTGTAATTTTCTCGATTGAACCGGTTTCCAGGTCCCAAATGTACATGTACTTTCTGCGGCCACCTGCAAAGATTTTAGTGCCATCCGGGTGGAAGAGGGCAGTCTGGAAGGGAGAGTCACGGATATGCAATGAGGTAGCGAGTGGATTGAATTTGCCATCACAGTGGTAGACCCGCAATGTACGATCGTAGCCGGCAGTCAACGCCAACGGATGCAGAGGGTTAAACTCAAGGCACTGCACAGCAGCTTTAGAGCGGCGCTGTTTATTGAGGTCTTGAACGCGTGCGATATCCAAGTTCGTGGTAGGAAGAAGCTTCTTGCTCAACTTACTGAGGTAGTTGGACTTTTGTGCTAAAAGTTCGCCGAGAGGGTTGGCGGCCAGCTCACCGTCGCTTTCGTCGTCAGCGCCATCCTGCTGCTGCTTGGGATCAGCCCATTTGGGCCTGGGATTGAGGCGCTCAAAATGACTGCGAAGGCGTTTCTGATAGTCACGGGCGCTGACTGAACTTTCTGCCTGAGTCTTGCGAAGCTTTTTGGTCCGGTCGCTGCTACTCAAGTTGATCCGCATTTTATCGTCATCACTATCCACCCACACAGGCTCATCATCCTCGGAGTCGCTCGATTCTGCGCTTGAATCCATCGAAGCGTCGCTTCCATCGGCACCGGTATCGACATAAAACAGGTCCTCAGGCATCTCTTGATCGCTACCACTCTCAGAGGCAACCTCGTCTTCTGAGTCGAGGCCGTTATTGAAAGTATCGAGATCGCCAAATACGATTCTCTCGAGCTCGATTTCCTCTTTAGTTTTCTCCATTCAGACTATTTTTTTCCGAGTCGTGGGAGTTTATGTGAATGTGAAGCTACCAAAAATTTCAGGGTCAGGGTACAGTAATGGAGAGTGATGGCGAGTTTGGATATGTAGGTCAGCGATCAAGTGGCCAGCCCGACGAACAGATATATCAGGTTCTAGATAGATTTTATTTCAAAGCAATACTCTAAACAGCCTTCAGTCGAAGATAGCTACGCGCTCTTGAATGAAAAGAAAAAATCTGACGCCACCTCCAGCGCCTCTTACTCCATGTCGGTCCAAAATTTCACGAAATCTCTTAGGGATAGGAAAATAGCTCTAAAAGAGCGTATCAAATCTGCATCTAGCGTCCTGAATGGATCTACACCCCTAAACCTCCCACAGAAGCCAGTGGTCATCTTGGAATGGGTCTTTTCAGCACTCAGCACCGAATCAGATGCCCGTAAATCTCCTCTTTTGTGGGACTTTCTGCGTATAGCATGGCTTAATTGCGACAAAGATGCGCAAACAAAAATTGTTCGTAGCTACAAGCTGCCACAAATTTTATTAGATACCTGGAAGCATGAGAGCCTGCCCATTGATACTATCGATACAGCCTTGGAGTTGATATTCAGTTCTACGTTACTAGGATGCAATTCTGACTCTCAAGCAGGGCAAATCATTGCCGGTTACTGCAAGCATCTAAAGGACAAGGATGCCGACGATCATAACCTTTTACCTCTTTTCCAGAAGCAGATGATCTCAAGGACAAAAATTTTCAAAAGCATGCCCAAAGTACTCGACACAATTACTTTGGTGCCCAACAATGCCCCTTTTCTCGAGGACTATTTCTCTATGCGGGATGTGCCCGTGACCCCCACAGATCCAAAAGCATTGAGCGAAATAATGAGGGCTATTGTCGCTTCCAAAACCCTTGTAAATGAACGGTTTATAGAGTTGTGCAACAGCTTTCCTCAGTATGTCCCCCAAATTCTGGCAAGCCTAGGTGAGGCAAAACTTACAAACGAACGTGAGACGTTGGGGCTTTTGTTGGAGAAGCAGGTAGCCCTTAAAAACTGGGGTGCTATCAATCTTTTGATTGAGCGAGTGCCAGTTGAGGTGGTGGCCAAAACGAACCAGTTAGTTGCTTCTCTCGACCAGGATTTCCACGAGCAATTAGCGACTAGCCTGCTGTTGAAAGCGAGTCAAACTCGTAAACTAGGAGCTTTTGTTACTGAATGGGCTCGCTCTAAAAACCCGGGATGGTTTTCACCCCAGTTTTTGAAAGTTATGAGTGAGTGTCTGGAACAGCTATCATCGCCCCAGCTCTTGGAACTTTTGCAGAGTCTTGATGGTAATGTGCTGTATATATTGTCTAATATGACATACAAATCTGCATCTACAACCGCATTCCGAGAGGAACTTCTTAAGTTATTGGACCTCAAAGACCCTCAAATCAGTTTCACAGTGTTGACACTGTGGCCATCATTGCCCCAGGAGCACCCGGAAATTGTGGCTAAAATTGAGTCTACTCAGTCTCCAGAATGCGCACTGTTGCTACTAGAGCGTGGCGTTGATATCGAGTACCCTAAGTCAGAGCCTTCGAACCCGGGACAGTTCGTCGCTCGGTTCTACAAAAATATCGAGGATACAGAAATCATCAAGTCACTCACTGAGTCAGAAACTACTACTTTATTAAAACTGAACGACATTTGGGAATATCCTCACATCAGCGAATCGCTGGTCTCCCATTTTGTAAATCACAAGTTTGACACATTATCGTTTTCTGCACCTTTACAAGTATTACCAAAGAGGCTCAAAGAGGGAATTTTAGGGTTGGCTTGGTCTCAGCTTAACCTGCCACTCATTTTGGACTTACTCGAGTCCTCGCACCCTCGAAGCATGGCATGCGAGAGCGAACCCGGGATGCTTGTTGAACTGGCTCGTCATATCCAGGAACACGATGCTGAGCTGCTAATGAAAATTGCTTCAAAGCTTTGTGCCCAGCAAGCCTATGCTTCCAGTATGCGTAAGTTGGTGAATTTGAAGCACTGGTACATGCAGTGCCTAACGGTCGTTGTATCAGAGGGCCAAGACTCACACCTCATCAAGGCACTTGAGTCTAATCTAAAATCACGGAAAAACATCACTGCTACTCTTGCGTGCCTTGAACGGCTTGGTTCAGTTACAAGCCCTGCTATTTTAGGGCAACTGCTGAATGACCACGAGGAGAATTCACGATCCATCTTCAAGTTACTATGCCGTAGCACTGAAGATTGGCAAAGTATTACTGCATATTTTATTTATACTGGGTGCATTTACACCGAGACATTTATGGAATACACGCGTAATCTTGACCCATCACTGCTAGTAGTGCTCTTGAGGCAGTGTATTCAAGGCAAGTACTACAGAGCTGTTGAGGTTTTGTTTGGTCATAAAGACCTCAACAAGGATGAGATTATTCCATTCGTTACCCTGATGGTTCAGACCAATTTCACCAATCCGCAGGACCTCGATGAGCAGCAGATTAATGAATACCTCGAGCTTGCGAGCCACCTAGTGCGCGAGAACTCGTGGGTACTGAGTCAGTATGCATTAGAAAGTCTGATTATGACTGTTGTCAAAGTATGCACGCGCCAGTTTACATCTCAGGTGGCTCACCCTGAGAAGCTGTACACGCGTTTGTGTTCTTTTATCGGCCAAACGCTTTTGTTCCAGCGCCACCGTCTCAATAGCCGCAATCATTTGATAATTGCAGCACTCTCGGGCCTTTTGCGGTGTCTCTCAGGCTCTAAATTGAACGCCGAGCAGCGCCTCAAGATTGGCAACATGCCGCGATTTGTAGTCGAGCACCCTGAGCTGTGTCAATCAACCGCATGTGCTGATGCTCTGCTGAGAGTTGTGGGTAATTATTGTGATCCTCCACAGAAAAGCGTGCGGGAGAATGCTGGAAAGAATAACCTGACCTCGAGTGTTGCGCGGATTAGACGACAAGTAGCGAAAACAGCGGGCGTGCTGGTCTGCAACTTTGCGACTCTTTCGTTGCAATATGGTTTCAGCAGTCAAGTTGGATCCATCACTCAGCAAATTGTATTCACATTATTGGTTGTTCTAAGTGCACAAGAGCTCAAGAGTACGATCGCATCTATGGATAACGCCAGCCGTGCATACATGAAGACTGTTCATGAAAGCTATCTAGCATTGGGCAAATGGAAGAAGGATTAATATATTACTTAGCTGAGAGTTCCAAGTCTTTTAGCACGTAGCCCTAGGCCTCTAGCCAGAGTATAGGCGAATACTTGTAATGTTGTCAAGTCTCAACAGCCATCGCCGATGGTAAGAGACCATCCTTCTTGTTACAGACTAGCTTAACCGCTAATTTACTGGCCAGTTGGATAGTTTTCTCAACCTGTCTGCTTCCTTTCTAAAAGTATGCCTAGGTATGTATTTAACGAGATGCTCGATAAAGCTCTAGCCTATTCAGGGCGTGAGAAAACCGTCTCACAGATGAGGAATATAGCTTCAATGTACACATGTAAAATATATCTCACACAACCCCACACGAGCATTAGTGTTGTGTCTCGAGGGTCCTGACCTATATTTAGTCAGGACCTTCCTCACCGCTTCGTGCTCTCATGTCAGAAGCACAGGTTCAGGCACTATATGAACAGCTCAGTAAACTCCGGGGCCTATTGCCTGAATTTCTCCAGACCCTCACCAGTCTCGATGATATTAATAGTTCACAAGAAGCGTTCTTCATTGTTGCCAAATCGCTAAGTGCATGGACAGCCGAGACTAAGGCGTTTGTGTCGAGTTATGAGCAGCTTAAACCTGAAATGGAGACCCTAAAAGAGAACAAACCATCGCAAGTGAAGACTGAGCAACCCGAAGCGGTGGAGATGGGGCAGCAAGAGTATGGTTTCAATGGGCTCGATAGTGGGGCGGCTGGCATGGATACGTTCGGTAACGATTTCTTTGATTTGACCTGAATATGCTGTGTGGTCTCGAAAATAATTTCCTTCATGGGCTTATACTGCCCGCTATTTATTCATATTAGCTAGTTCTCTACCTAGGCCTTAATTCCATTCACCAACTGCTCAAAGTTCCGGGTTGGCTTGTCACACCCCTTTCTCCCACCTCTGGCAAGACCCCAACTACTAATCGAAATGTCCAAGAAATTTAAGGGAGAGAATCATCCTCCTAAAACCACAATGCAAAGAGAGCTTTACTCATTAATAGGTGAGAATACCCCGCCTATTTTAGTAGCCCCTGAAAACAAGTTCAAGAACACCCCCAACTGGCGCTCAAAAGTAACTCCCTGGAACCGCGTCAAATTCAGGAACGGTGCCCGTTCCGATGACCTCGAGCTCACGCATTGGGTCAGGGGAATTGTAGATCCCGACGATGAGTACCGGTTCGCCCGCTACAATACCGAGATCAAGCTACCCGAGTGGGCGGATGAAGACTACAAACTTTTTGAGGATAAAGACTGGACGCTCGAGGAAACTAGATATTTATTTGACCTATGTCGAAGGTACGAGCTTCGGTGGTTTGTTATACATGACAGGTACGATTTCGCAGGGTCCGAACGTACTCGCACACTTGGTGACATCAAGGAACGGTATTATGATGTTTGTAGAGCGCTGCTCAAGCGTAACCCTTCACCCGCCGACCTCGAAGAAATCGAGAAGATGCTATATTCAAAGGAAAAAGAACAGTTGCGAAAGGACCACCTCCAGCACTTGATGAACCGTACGCCCGCAGAGGTGGCTGAAGAGGAGGCACTTATTCTTGAATCGCGCAAACTTGAGGCTATGGGCGAGCGGTTTCTGCGTGAGCGTAACGAGATCATCGAATACTTGGATTCTCCGCAGACCACTGCGAATATCCAACAGTACTCAACATCGCAAGGGTTGGCCCAGCTCCATCAGCAGCTGCTCTCGGAGAAATCAAGAAAGCCAAAAGATACTCCCAAGGTGGTCAAATCGGCTATGGTATCGCAAATTTTGCAGAAAAAGCTGTCTGCCAAAGAAGAAGCCGCTTATGGTATTCACTACACCGAACGCAGTACCCCCGGTGTATACATGCGCTCTTCTCGCATAACTGCTCCCAAGCAAAGTGTTGCACAGCGCTCTAGAGCTATTCTACAAGAGCTTGGTATCCCACCGCGTCCCGTGATGCCGACTGCCCGTGTCTGTGAAAAATTCGAGGAACTTCAAAAGCAAGTTGTAACACTGCTGGATATTAAAATGGTTCAAGATAGGCTTGAAACTGATAAAGAGGCAAAAAAGCTAGCCAATTAGAGTTTGTAAACTTTTACGTGTTCAGTCTCCATTTCGCTACCAAAACCTCAACCAGGCAGCATTGGCCCAGAGGGTTAAAAAGCTTTAGGGGTGCTTCCAATCAAGGCCCGTCCTTACAGAATGCGCTCCTACTATTGTCTGTTTACAGTTAGGTTGACGGGTTGGCGCAACGCGGCCACGTGATTTTTGATCACAGCAAACAGCAATATGCAAGCGCGATGCATGTTAAGCCTTAGACGGTGTGTGGGGGACGAAGCGGCATTCAACTCTGGGCTGGTACCAGGGGTTTAGCAATTGGTGAGATTCCGAGGAGTATTATATTAGCTGTATGATGATTGTTGTGGCTCCTTTGCGCCGCCGCAAACAATTGCCAGCAACTCCTGGACACCAACTACGGCAAGTATTGCCATGCATAGTACTGCATATGCATGCATGAGCTTTGGTATAAAGCGCCCACGTTTCCCTCTCTCTGCACAAAATGTCTTTGGTTGTTAAGGAAGCTTTCCCCCACGTCTCTCCCGTCGCCGTCGCTGTTGGTGCTGTCTACAGCCACCTCTCCTCCTTTATCATTTCTCGCCCTGTGTTCAAGTCTCTCTACGAGAAGAGCCAGCAGGTCGGTGCCAGCGCCGAGAGCACTGCCAAGTCTGACCAGGCCGCCTCTGCCGCTGCTGTTTACGGCACTTCTGCCGTTTCTTCTGGTCTCCAGTCTTATGCTGTTGCTGGCCTCCTCAAGTTGGCTGGTGTCACCTCTTACAAGGGTGCCTCCATCATTGGTGCCCTCTTGTTTGCTGTTGTCTCTGGTCCTCAGCTTGTCACTGGCTTCTTTGTTGACAAGAAGTCCATTGATGTCGTTGCATCTCAGGCTGTTGTCTCTTTGCTTGACACTGTTGGTTTGTCCTTGGTCCTCACCTGGGCCGAGGGTGGTAACCCCGTTGTTGACGACATTAAGAGCAACTTCCGTCATTAGATAGCATAGTAATCTAAAATACTGAAATGATCTTTTTAGCCTGCCTTACTTTGTCGCCAAGTATGCATGTCAACAGAGCTTCTGGGCTGTATTGCTACCCGATGGGTTTGTGTAAAGCTTCTGTATCTCAGGTCCTCTTTTAATCTCTAGTAAAACAAACAAACTGGCGCCCAAGCACGTCGCCACAACCTTATATGCTCATAAGACCTATCGTGCCTGCGCTAGCACCCCCCCTCCTTGGCTTACACGCGCTTCCCATCCTACACGTCATGCCAAAGTATAGTGTGCTGCTCCCTACTTATAACGAGCGCGAGAACTTGCCAATTCTTGTGTGGCTTCTAGCTAAAACTTTCACCGAAAACAAGATTGATTGGGAGGTCGTCATCATCGATGATGCCTCTCCCGACGGAACTCTTGAGGTTGCCAAGAAGCTTCAGAAACTTTATGGCGAGAACCATATTGTCCTGCGTCCTCGCGAGGGTAAGCTTGGTCTAGGAACTGCATATGTCCACGGCCTCAAGAGCGCCACTGGAGACTTTGTGATTATCATGGATGCTGATTTCAGTCACCACCCCGAGGCCATTCCTGAGTTTATCGCCAAGCAGAAGCAAGGAAACTACGACATCGTCACCGGTACTCGCTATGCTGGCAACGGTGGTGTCTACGGCTGGGATTTGCGCCGCAAACTCACTTCTCGTGGTGCAAACTTCCTCGCCAATACCTTATTGCGTCCTGGTGTCTCAGACCTCACTGGCTCTTTCCGTTTGTACAAAAAGCCAGTCTTGCAAAAGATTATCGATCACACCGTCTCAAAGGGCTACGTATTCCAGATGGAAATGATGGTACGTGCCCGCGAGTTAGGGTTCTCAATTGCAGAGGTTCCTATTTCGTTTGTTGACCGTGTTTACGGTGAAAGTAAGCTCGGCGGTAGCGAAATTGTTCAATACTTGCAAGGTGTTTGGATGTTGTTTACTACTGTTTAAGTTATCTATTATTAGATCTATCGCAAGGAGATTTCTACAGTCAGGTTATCTAGGGTAGTGTTTAATTCGTGTTGTTGACAAAAAGAGCGATTGAGGGCACATATTTTTGCTAGAGAAGTATGTAGTTAATAAATATGCTGGATCTCGTCTAGACCCTTGTGAATTTTTAACCGATGCTCGCTTGAGAGTAACATTCTAGAGATTCGCTCTTTGACCGCTTTGACCGAGGCTACCTCTGATGATTAAAACTGAGGTCTTTTCATTCCTGCGAATTTACCATTGTCGTAGTCCTCGAATGCTTGGTAAAGTTCCTCTTGAGTATTCATCACCATAGGCCCCATGCTAGCAATTGGCTCTTTGATGGGTTCACCACTAAGGTACACCAACTCTACTCCTGTCTCGGTCTGAATCTCGACTTGATCACCAGTATTCGAGTATACAGCCAGATCTCTCGGCTTGAGAACTTTGCCATTGCTGGAAGCTTCGCCATTGCGCACAAACAATGCTGTGACCCAGTCCTTGGGAGAGTCCAGTGTGATGCTACTGCCGGGCTCAAGCTTGACGCTCCACATGTTTACGGGCGTAAAAGTAGTGGCGGCACCCTTTGTTCCCTTGAAAGCACCAGCGATAACATCTACCGAACCTCCATTTACTTTGACATGAGGAATCTCTTTGCTAGTAATTGCCTGGTACTTGGGGCTCACCATCTTGTGCTTTGCAGGCAGGTTTACCCACAGTTGAAGCATCTCAAGTGTTCCGCCCTCACGTGTAAACTTCTCGCTGTGCTTTTCCTGGTGTTCAAGGCCGCTACCAGCGGTCATCCATTGCACATCTCCAGCATGGATGGTGCCCGACTGGCCCGTGCTGTCTCCATGAGTGATTTCTCCTTGGAAAGCAATAGTGACAGTTTCAAATCCACGGTGCGGGTGGAACCCGACTCCACGAGGCTTGTTACTGGGCGCAAACTTGTAAGGTGCGCCATAATCCAACAGAATGAACGGGTTGAGGACTCTGCCCAGACCGCTCGGGTTAATTGCCTGGTGGACAGGCAAGCCATCACCAACCCAATGCATTGCGCTTGCTGATCTGATTGTCGAGATATTTTTATTCATGTTGATGATCAACTAGGATATCTACCGAGTATATATAGCAAGCATGGTTTCGGGTAGCCGGTCAGGTGCGTTCAGCATAGTAATCTGGTTGGTTACTGAAGAATGCATTTGATCGGTATGCCGGCCACCGTAAGCTGGTGGAATCCCCAGAAGTTTCTGAGCGCATTACCCAGAGATAGGCTGACTACTATTTGAATAACCGCTTGTGCATGCTCTCTGACAGCCGGTGTGACCCAACAGTGTCCCAGGTACCAAGCAATGTCGAAAGCTATAGAGAGCCACAGTAGGTACTGGTAATCGGTTGGGCACGCGCGCTTAGTAATTTCGTCTCCAACCGCGTACTATTCACACTCCCAGGCCCAACCAATTACACCCTCTCTAATGCTTCGCACTCTGCGCTTTGCGCGTCCTCTGGGCCTTCGCGCGTACGCAACAAAGCCAGTCGATAAGTTCGAGGTACTCAGTGAAACTGTGGCTACTGAGCAGGCTGAGGTTGAAGTCACCAACGCCAAGGTTCGCTCTACCCAGGCACCCAATCGCAAAGAAACGTGGGCTCTTTCTCAGCGTCCCCGTAATGAAGCCATGCAGGGGCCTCGTTTTGATGGCCGCGATTTGAGTGCGCAGCCCCAGCCGTACGCTGCTATTGATTTGATCGCCAAGGAGCCCATCAAATTTGTACACCACTCTGCTGTTTGTGACGGTAACGCTCACGGTAGCCATGGTGGCGTTCAGGGCCACCCCAAGATTTTTATTAACGTTGATTCCCCCGGTGTTCACGCCTGTCAATACTGTGGTAACCGTTTCGCCGACGTGCACTACAAAGCAGAAATCGAGGCACAGGAACCTCAGCAAGTGGGTTCCGGATTCGGCCCCTACCTCCCGGGCTCCTTGGGTCCTTAATGCATGTAACTATTACTTAAATTCTCTTCTCCTTCACTTTCTATTCCTCACTCACGAATTGTTGAGCCTTCACCTATAAAACTCCCCCGGCCCCTACACTAATCATGTTTGGCCAAGCTCTAGCAGCAAACCGGCCTCACCTTGTCCAAAAGGGGTTTCTCACCCCGTTTATTCCTCTAAGCGAGTATGTTGGTCGTCGTAACCGCCTACTGGACTCCATGGCCCCCAACTCGGTCGCTATCTTCCCTGGTAACACCACCCATTTCGCTACTCCCTCGGTTTTCTATCCATTCAGACAAGACCCAAATCTCCAGTACTTATCGGGGTTTCTAGAGCCTAATGCCTGCTTGGTTCTGAAAAAGGGCTCCTCGAACGAGTCGTTCTTGTTTGCCAATGAGAAAGACGCTCATGCTGAAAAATGGGAAGGTGAGCGTACTGGCACTGCCCTTATTCCTGAGACTTTTGGAGTGGATATGGCTTATTCCAGTAGCCCTCCTTCACTTCTCACTAAAATTTCGCAGCTTCTCAAGGACGCAGATACTGTTTACGTCGACACAAGCGCTAAATCAACTATTCGTTATGGTCCCTTCTTTCATCAGGACCTGAAAAATCTCATCCAAAGCAAGCAGCAACTCAAGCAGGCTTCCCCTCTGGTGGAACCATTGCGTCTCATCAAGAGCGAGAATGAGATTGACTGTATGCGCATTGCCAGTGAGATTTCAGCTCAGGCCTATAATGCCGCATACAAGTTGCCGTTCGCTACTGAGCACGAACTACATGCCTATCTTGACTTTATGTTCAAGCGTGGCGGCTGCGAGTCGGACGCGTACTTGGCAGTAGTGGCCGGGGGCGAGCACGCCCTGACTATTCACTATGTCCGAAACGATGATGTGCTCAAGGATGGGGAATTGGTTCTGGTAGACGCAGGTGGTCGCTATGGTGGTTATTGCGCCGATATCTCTCGTACCTGGCCCGTCAACGGCCGGTTCAGCGCTCCTCAGCGTGACTTGTATCAAGCGGTCCTCAATGTGGAAAAGCAATTCCTCAAGGACGCAACCAGCACTAGCGGGTATTCACTCTACGACATTCATTTCTTGAGCCTGGAAGCCATGAAAAAAGAGCTCAAAAACGCTGGACTTGATCTCAGCATTCGCCAGGTTCAGCAGGTGTATCCTCACGCACTGGGTCATAATTTGGGTCTAGATGTGCATGATGGACCAGGGAGCAACAGCCCTCTGCAAAATAACCAGGTGATCACAATTGAGCCGGGTGTGTATGTCCCTGCAGACGACGCATTCCCCAAACATTTCCACAATATCGGTATTCGCATCGAGGACAATATTGTTGTTGGGCCGAGCAATGAAGTCTTGACAGATGACTGTTTGAAAGAGATTGACGAGATTGAGAGGCAGTGAGCTAAAGAGCGTTGACTTGGCATCATTTTGAGCTCATATCAAATTCATGATTTCTCTAACCTTTATGATCAGTGCATGCCAACGGAGTGTCCTTTGGTTGGCAACGCTCTAGCCGTCACTATACTAATTTCAGGTACGACTACTAAAATTTCATAGATCTACAGCATGTTACGTGCGAACCTCTTTTAGTGCGCTTGCAGTCCCAACCCTGGTAACCCATACATGAGTAGTCTCGAGTCTCGGCTACCAGTGACATAATGCAGAGGTTGCGGTCAAATCTCCGAAATGGGCTTAAATACACTCGAAATAGGCCACTTGCGGCGCCAAGTCCCCAATTCAGATCTCTTTTCTCCTCGCAAAGGCACCTCAGTAATGCCACCCCTCCAACAATGATCAAACGGCGCAAATGGCCGTGGGTACTACTGGGGCTCACTGCCATTCCAGTACTCTGGACGTGGTACACCTGGCACGAATATCCCGATAGTGTTGCGAAACTACTCAAAAAGGGGCTCATGGCAGAGATCAATGGTGGAGGTTACCGTATCCCTGACTCGAAATTGGCCCTCAAGTATTACCTCGAAGCACTTCAAGAAGCCGATGCGATAGAAATGAGCCCCATCAGTGATGAGTACACCGGCATTCAGCTGAAAATCGCCGAGATGTATGAGCATTTGGGAATGCCCAAGGAGGCAGCGTTTGTATATATGGAGGTTATGGGCGTGTATCTCGTTGCCCTCAATTCGAAAGCAGTGGGTGCTCTTAACCGTGATCATATGATCAAGCGTGACTTGATGGTCTCGATAATGCTGGGCTTAGTTCTCAAAGATCCAGTTCTCAGTCGGAAAATGCTTTTGCCGCATATGGATATTGCCCTCAGTAGAGCAGCACAGAACTCGCACGAATCACTCCCAGTTTCACTAAATCCGAGTCTTTTACTCGACTTCCATGACGGACAGATTCCCAAAGTGGCCTCAAAAGTTAGCAACGAGAATGAAAAGGCGTGGAGTGAATTCCGCGATGAAGCCTTTGCTCTTCGGGAGATTATGACAATTGCATGTATCGAGCAGGGTGATTTCTGGCAAGCAGCCCTCTTCAAGTACCACACAACACTTTTAATGCTCAGTTCCGGGTTCGGTATCGGCGAGTGTCTGCTAAGTCTCTCCAATATAGGATCTCTTGCATGTCTCGAGGCAATCAATTTCCAAACAGTTGGCCAGGCTCTAACTAACACCGAGGTAGCCAATACAGAAGGTGTTGTGCCCAAGCCCGATCCCAGGAGTCGGAACGTGCCCCCTGGATATCTAAGTGTCAGTAGCCTTGATATGGTCAAGCAAGGGACCGACTTGACCTCTGTTTTTCTGGACATGAGCGATAAGTTTTACAAGAATGTGCGTACTACCGTTGAAGGTCTGAGCGGGTCCCAACGCAGAGCCCAGCACGTCGATGATGCATACGCGTTGGCCATCTTTGGGCAAGGAGTGGTCGCATTTAAGCGAGGCGATTTAGATGCCGCAAGTGACTTACTGCACGAAGCACGTCTTAGAGCAAAGGGGTGCAACTTGGCTGATTTGCTCGAGGTCGTCGGTGTTGAGCTTGAGAAGCTCGACACAATCCGCGCCAGTGGTAAACAAATGAGCGAGTTCAGACCCCAAGATCTCCCAGAAATTAACATTGCCTTTTGGAAGATTGAGACTCCCCAGTTGGCAAGACCGCCACCTCCTGTTGGCGCGCCAACCTCCCCAGCTGTGGGTCCACCGTCGCTATCGCCTACAGGGCCGTCTGCACCCACTAGTACCTAAGTGTATTCTACATAGCCACTAAGCCAAAGTAAACCCGACACTGCAGCCCCCGGAGTCGCCCTCTCACCAACTCTAATAGAGTTTTCGTCTGTGATCACATTATATTTTATTACCCAGCACCGCCTACCCCCTATATAGCTGGCCCCTGCCCCCTTGGAGATCTCCATCATTACTAAAAATGCTCGTCCTGGGGCGCATTGGCGAGACCGCAGCGCGGTGGCCTATCCAAATAATAGTATTGGTGTCGCTGGCGGCATCTATTGGCTATATGACGTTAGTAAATATCAATGTGAACTCTTTCCGCTCCCATCTGTCGCGTAGTTTCTTTGTTGAAAATTCGTCAGTGTACGCGCCAGCCAGCGTCGAGCAGAAACTGGACTCAGCAACACGTTTCGTCGGCGCGCCCGTCTCTTTTTATCCTGAAAACGCGATTTTCGCCGCTAAACAACTTTTCCCCGAGTCTACAGAGGTCCCCACCAGCGTCCTTATCCCCGAGCAAGAATTCCTGTCTTGGGTCGCAAAAGTGCGTCGTTTCCCCGTTCAATCACCTACTGGCCCTGAAACATGGCGCTTGAGCACCCAGTTTTCCTGGGTGGTGTGGGTTAAGTGGTTCGGGCACCGCATATATGACCTTGTGAAAGCTGCCGACGATTTTGACCTTTTCATCGTTACGTTGGCCTGGATCGCCATGTACTGGTCATTTTACCAGACTTGGCGTCAGTTCAGGCTTTTGGGGTCCCGTGTCTACCTTTTTTTGGCTGCGCTCATTTCTTCTAGTTTCTCGTTTTTGATTGCTTTGGCGGTCTGTATCAAGTTTGGCGTACACATCCCTCTGCGTCATTTGGCCCAAGGAATTCCGTTTTTCGTTTTGGTTGTGGGATTTGATACCAAGAGCCGTCTGGCCCGCGAATCATTAAAACTCTTTGATGCCAAGACTACCCCCGTAGAGGCTATCTCCACTGCTATCAAAACAAAGGGCGTTTCAATTTTCAAGTACTTTGCTCTCGAGTTTTTACTTTTGTTGGTAGTCTCGTTTTTGCAGGTCCCTGGACTCACAGAATTCACACGTATGGTCTCGCTTTTGATGCTCGTGGATGCTGCTCTTTTGATTACATTTTACGCTGCCAATCTCAGTATCAAGCTTACAATGGTTCGGGCGGAGCGCAATGAGAATACTCGCCGTACCCTGGAAGAGGATGGTATGGACCCCATTATTGCTCAGTCCCTGGCTGCACCTGAGCCCAGTGGTACTTGGAAGTTGGTTCAAGCAATTATTCCAATCGGTCTGCTGCTACTCAACTCATTTGTTTCCATTCCAGTATCACCATTCTTCAAGGTTACCGACTTGTGGGATGAGCCTGAGATTGCAGGATTCGCTGCCCGTGTTCCCCCAGGCTCGCTTGTGACTGTCTTGCCTACCCTTAAATTTGAGCCTGAAGCTCAATCCTCGTGGATTGTGCGTCTGACCACTCACTTGAGTGACCCACTCGTAACCCGTGCAGTGGTGTTTGCTTTGGGCTGCTCGCTGATTCTCAACATATTCCTCGTTCAATTCTCCCAAAATCCATTGCGTGTGGTCGAAAAGAAAGTGCCTATCGTTGTCGAGCGCCGCCCTCAGCAACAAACACCCACTGAGGAAGCCGACCAAGACGATCCACCAGCTCCTCGTAGCCTCGATGATTGTGCAGCTATCATGAAGGCCGGCCTCACCCCTGAACTCACTGATGATGAGGTGATTATGCTTGGTTTGAGTGGTAAGCTTCCCCTCTACGCTCTTGAGAAGCAGCTTAAGGATACCACACGTGCCGTTGTCTGTCGTCGTGCTATTGTCTCCCGGCTGAGTCGTACTAAAACCCTCGAGCTTTCCAAGTTGCCTTATAAGGACTATGATTATGACCGGGTTTTGGGTGCATGTTGCGAGAACGTTATTGGCTTTCTGCCCCTGCCAATTGGCGTCGCTGGTCCAATTCTTATCGATGGTATTTCTACTTACTTGCCCTTGGCTACCACTGAAGGTGTTTTGGTTGCCTCAACTATGCGCGGTTGTAAGGCCATCAATGGCGGTGGCGGTGTCACCACCGAAATTCTGGCTGATGGCATGACTCGTGGTCCCTGTGTTACTTTTTCTAGTCTGCGTAGCGCGGCTTCTGCTAAACGCTGGTTGGACTCTGAAGAGGGCACTCGTGAAATCAAGAGAGCTTTCGATTCCACTTCCCGTTTTGCTCGTCTTTGTAGTATCAAAACTGCTCTCGCAGGTACTCTCTTGTTTATTCGTTTCCGGGCTCAGACTGGTGATGCCATGGGAATGAACATGATTTCCAAAGGTGTTGAAAAGGCCCTCGAGCACTTGAGCGATATTTACAATGACATGTCTGTTGTGTCTATTTCTGGTAACTATTGTACTGACAAGAAGGCCGCCGCTATTAATTGGATTGAAGGCAGAGGCAAGTCGGTAGTTGCAGAGGCCACTGTTCCTGGTCATTTGGTGCGCAGCGTGCTCAAAACTGGTGTCGATGAGCTTGTCGAGCTTAACAACAGCAAAAATTTGGTAGGTAGCGCTCTTGCTGGTGTGATGGGTGGTTACAATGCGCACGCCGCCAACTTGGTCGCAGCCCTTTTCCTCGCCACCGGCCAAGACCCCGCCCAGGTAGTTGAGGGATCTAACTGCATGACTCTGATGAACAATGTCGATGGGGATTTGCAAATCTCAGTCTCGATGCCCAGTCTCGAGGTGGGTACTATTGGCGGTGGTACTATTCTCGAACCTCAAGCCGCAGTTCTGGAGATGCTGGGGGTTAAGGGTCCTCATTCTGACTCTCCCGGTGACAACGCCCGCCAGTTGGCCCGTATTGTTGCATCAGCTGTCCTTGCCGGTGAGCTTTCACTATGCTCCGCGCTTGCTGCAGGACACCTTGTTAAATCGCATATGGCTCACAACCGGTCAAAGGCACCTACGGCTGCCAACTCAACGACCGATCTGACCAAACTAAAAAAATAATTGCTAACTCCTGTAAATTAATATTGCTAAATTATCTAGTGTCACGAACCCTACATGGAGGTCGGGGAGGGGCTGGTTGAAGGGCATCTAAGGCTAGCAAGTGTGCTCTGGCGTTTGAGAGGGGGCATGGGCTGGTATGAACGCAGGAGTATTGATTGCCTCAAATTAGCATAAAAGTATCAAAGATATCAGTAGCAAGCAGGGAGCAAGGTACGTGCCATAATTCCTCGCGCCTGTGGTGTGAGGGAGAGCGGTGCCGCTGCTTGAGGGGGTAAGGTAAATGGTTGTCTCTAGGGGCCCAGAGATTGATGAGCTTGGTGTAGTAGTGGCTGTGTTTTCTACTGGGGTAGCAGTGGTCACAAAGGCTGAAACGTCAACTGTATACTTGGGTGTATGATTTAAATGCAGGTCATAGGTGAGAAAAGTGGTATTGACGACTGAAGAATTGTAGGTGGTGGAATTGGGGGCTTTTGCATTGGTAGAGAAAAGGCTTGAAGTGGTATTAGTTGCGTGGTAAACAGTTCCCAATAAGTTACCCAGTCCGGTAGTCTCGGTTCCTAGGGTAATGTTAGTGTGGTTGGCAGTCCTGACTGTGACCCGAACCAGTGAGGTAACGTAGACTGTCAAAGGACCAGAATCCTCAAAATCAGCTTCAGTGCCGAATGCTCTGATACTCCCGGTGATGATACTTCTGGTGCTTGTGCCAAGTGTGCTCGAGCTAGAAGAGGACGCACTAGTGACCTCCTCAACACCCAGAGCACTTGCTTCATCTGTATAATAATCAGGCCGGTTGATAAATTGGTACGGCGTAAGAATAGCAGCTGCAACTCCAAACAGAGTGGAATAGTGCATGGCAAGTGTGTGGAAGTGGTACCACACTACTGCTACATATAAATGTATGTGAATGTTGCGCGAGAAGAGACTTTACTATGTATTGAGAACACATTACTGTAATTTAAATATACCTGTAGCGCTGTTTATCCATAATTTTATTCCCAAAAGATAGTGAACTCTTCTGGATCATCGTCATGTCTTGTCTTGCAGTTGTTAGACCACCCAAAGTTATTAAATCGGTCACGAATGCCATCGAAAAATTCATCCAAGGGACAAGAGTAGCCAGGACCAGAGCTGCACCAATCAATTGGAAGTACAGCTTCGTTCATAACCACCCGCACAAATGCAGCCGAGTCGTTGGTGATCCGCTCAAAAGCGAGGTTGGCACCCATGGGCACTACGTCACTAATTTTAATCTGGTTTCCAAAAGTAACTTGGGAAGAATCAAATGCGTTGGTCTCATTGAGCAAGCCCGCGGCGCCAACAATTTGAGAAACCTGAGTGTCGTGCAGAAATGCGAACGTTAGTGGTTGCACAACACCACCAGGGCCCTGTGACAGAAGAGCAGCAGTGGCATTTGTGAGAACGCTTCCCGACGCAAGTCCTTCTGGAGAACCGTGAGCACGCTTGCAGAATAATCGGTACGAGCGGATATACTCGAGGGCCATCCATTCCTCCGGAGTAAAGACGTTCATCCAGGGTGAGTTTCCTCGGACATTGATCTCGTAAAGACCAACATACATGAGATTCTCAATATCTGAGGCATCCAGCTGGGTTCCCAAATCTGCATTGAGACGGTCTGCTGCTTCGTCAAACTGAGGAGTGCGAGTAGTCTCGCCGCCTTCACAGGTAGTTTTCTCGGGACCCTTGCATTTGGGAGTAAGTGAGTTTGCGTACTTTTCTTCAGGAACAACGATTATGTTGTACAAATCATCACGGCCATGGAAAAATCCATCAGCAAACGCAAAGGCTGTGGCATTAACGCGAGTGGAGTCCGAGGTCCATATACGAAGAGTGTCGTTGCTCAATAAGTCCAGGTAGCGCTCGACAAATCTTTTTCCCTGCTCTTTGGACCCGTCGATTCCAGAATACGGGCCGGAGCTTGTCTCATTTCCATAATTGGTGTCATTGGCATAGAAAGTCCACGAGTGTAAAAATTCATAGCCATCAGGGGTAGTAGCATTGCTCAGCTTATCAAGTGTGGCCAAGTATTCTTGAGAGTTATCCTCTTCCGGGAACCGCTCACCGTGGCGATGAAACATGACTACCTGATCAAGCTGGTAACCCTTGGGAACAGCTAAATCAATGCCATCAGAGCGACGGGGAGAGTAAGGGCCAGCGCCCCCGAGGACTTTGAAGACAGAGTAGTTATCGAGGAAAGTACGCGAATCCTCTTCGAGCTGAGTGTAGAAATCACCCGCATTGAGTGCCATTGCCACTGTAATAATTGTCGCAAAGTTCACCCACATTCTTTTTCCTGGAGTTTCTGTAGTCAATCTGTTCAAATATTGAGGCTTTTATACCTAATCCCCACGTGCTGCATTGTTATGCAGTACCTGCATCGTCTGCACGCTTTGTATGGCTCGCCACGCAGTCGCCTCAAACTAGCTGTCGCATGTGCATATTTGGGATATCAGCTCACATGTTGCGGGAGAAGTCACCAGAGGCATGAAAATACTATTGGGGGCTTTGGGCCCCGATATTGAAGGGAGCAGACCGCCTGGCAGCGCTGGGTAATATAGTCGCCAAGTTTTTGCACCAAATCTGCTCAAACAGGTCCCCACACTGGACTTTTTTTCAAGTATCGAGAGTTGACACTTAATCCCTGGGTGCCTCTGATTGGAAGCATAATCGTAGTGCCCACAGTGCCAGCGCGCCAGCACTCAAACCACTGCTACATCTGTAGCTAGCCACTATTGCGATTATTCTTCCACTTGCATTGATTGACGTTTCTGCATGTTTGCTATTATAGAATGATTTTTTTGCAAGGATCGGCACTGTAGGCCTAATGAGGCTGCAGGCTCCAGGTGTGGGTTATGTGTTTTATCGCAAGATACAGCAGGAGCATCGATAGTATGCTATTGTGATTTGAAGCTATCACGCATGAAGTTTCACTATTAGAGAGCCATCGTTCCGTTAAAATGCAGCCACAGGTCTTTCGATAGGTTACTATATGGATTCAATTTTTTTTTTCGCCGATCTAGGAGAAGCTTCAGTTTAGTTCAAGTCAAATACAACCTATCAAAATACCCTGGACAAGCTGATCCGTACTCACTGGTCTAAAATTTTTTGGAAACTTTCCAGCCATGTTTGCCACTTTTCGCCACATACCGTGTCGATATCCAGGGAGACCTGGCGGGTCAGGATTATGGACCCTACAGAAAATTCAAACGCGTTATCCGCTTGTTTCCTTCCAAACTAGGCTACTCCACGCGTCAACAACCGCTAGCAGCATTCCAGGTCGAGAAACTGGCCACTGGACCCGTCAGCCACAATGCCGCCACCAGTCCCACCATTATAAACAATCGCTGGGTTCGCGTCATATCTCCATGCCCGCTGCCAGTGACAAGTACCAGAAGCTCTCGCAGCTGGAACACGTCCTCAAACGTCCCGATACGTATATCGGAAGCGTGGAGAAGGACGAAACTCTCATGTGGAACTGTGATGAGGAGGGAAAGATGCGGTACTCCAAGGTGACGATCGTGCCTGGTCTTTACAAGATTTTTGACGAGATTCTCGTGAACGCTGCCGACAACAAAGTCCGTGATAACAAGATGAGCTACATCAAAGTGACTATTGACCCCGAGCAAAACAAAATCACCGTCCGCAATGACGGTAAGGGGATTCCTATTGAGCATCACGACAAGGAGAATTGCTGGATTCCTGAGCTGATTTTTGGCCATTTGCTTACTTCTTCTAACTACGATGACAACGAAAAGAAGATTACTGGTGGCCGCAACGGGTTTGGCGCGAAACTTTGCAACATTTTCTCCACCAAGTTTGTAGTAAACACTGCCAGTGAAACCCAGGAGTACACCCAGGTGTGGACAGACAACATGACCAAGAAGCAAGAGCCCAAGATCGTGGAACGCACCAAGAAAACTCCCAAGAGTTGGACCGAGATCACTTTTTACCCCGACTTGGCCAAGTTTGGAATGGAGAAGCTCGATGACGATATCGTGAGTGTCTTGAGACGTCGTGTCTATGATTTAGCAGGTACAACCGCAGGCATTAAAGTTCATTTGAATGGTGTGCTTGTGGCCGTCACTAATTTCCAAAACTACGTCAACATGTTTACCTCGGCCCTCGAGCACGAACAGCTCAAAGTCCTCTATACCCAACCCAACGATCGCTGGGAAGTTGCTTTTGCTCTGAGTGATGGAGCCTTCAACCAAATGTCGTTTGTCAATTCGATTGCGACAACTTCAGGTGGTACCCACGTTAATTATATTAGCGACCAGATCTGCAACCATATTATGGAGTTTATGAACAAAAAGTATGGTAAAAAGGGTGGCAAGCTCACCAAAGCGCAAATCAAGCAGCACATTTTTGTCTTTGTCAATGCCAAAATCGCAAATCCGAGCTTTACCTCGCAAACCAAAGAGCAGCTCACCACCAAGGTTTCAGCATTCGGTTCTAAATGTGAGTTGCCCGCAAACTTTCTCAGAGATACCATGAATAAAACAGGTCTTTTGGACAAGCTCATGGCTATCTCAGAGCGTAACGCCGATAAACAGCTCCAGAAACAGGATGGTGGCAAGAAACGGCGCCTTACTGGAATCTTGAAGCTTGATGATGCAAACAAAGCCGGCACGCGTGAATCCAACAAGTGTATTCTGATCTTGACTGAGGGTGATTCAGCCAAAGCATTGGCAATGCAAGGAATTGAAGTCGTGGGTCGTGATTTCCTCGGATGCTTCCCTCTCAGAGGTAAAGTCCTCAACGTACGTGAAGCATCGCAAGACCAGATCCTTAAAAACAAGGAAATCACTGATCTTAAGAAAATTATGGGTCTTCAGCACAAAAAACACTATACCTCCACCGACGGTTTGCGCTATGGTCACATTATGATCATGACCGATCAGGATCACGATGGATCGCATATCAAAGGTCTTATTATCAACTTCCTCGAGTCTTCGTTCCCTGGTTTGCTCGATATCCCCGGTTTCTTGCTCGAGTTCATCACCCCTATCATCAAGGTGAGTATTCTCAAGGGAACCCGGGTGCAAACGGTCAAGAATTTCTTCAACATTATCGAGTACGAAAAATGGCGTGATACGGAGGGTAAGAAATGCAAGTGGACCCACAAGTATTTCAAGGGTCTTGGTACCTCTCAAGGCAGCGATTTCAGAGAGTATTTCAGCAACTTGGATTTCCACCAAAAGACGTTTTTGAATCTGCAAGAAGGCGACAAGGACCGCATTGAGCTCGCTTTTGCCAAGAACAGAGCTGATGACCGCAAGCAATGGCTTCAGGAGTATGTTCCAGGTACGTTTTTGGACCCCGAGCTCGAGACCATCCCCATCCGCGAGTTTATTGATAAAGAACTTGTACTCTTTTCGCTGAGTGACTGCGCGCGTTCAATTCCATCAGTGGTAGATGGTCTCAAGCCCAGTCAACGTAAAGTCATGTTTGCTTCGTTTTTGCGTAAACCATTCACCAAAGAGGTTAAGGTGGCCCAATTGGGTGCAGATGCTACATCTAAAGCCGCTTACCATCATGGTGAAGCTTCCATTCAGCAAACAATTATTGGTTTGGCGCAGGATTTTATTGGCTCCAATAACATCTACTGGCTGATGCCCCATGGTGGTTTCGGCTCGCGTGCTACCGGTGGTAAGGATGCTAGCGCAGCCCGTTATATTCATACCTTGCTCAACCCATTGACTCGCGCTGCCTTCAATTCCAATGACGAGCAGCTTCTTAATTATCTGCAAGACGACGAATCCACAATTGAGCCAGAGTATTATGTTCCCATTTTGCCCACTTTGTTGGTCAATGGTAGTGAAGGAATTGGTACGGGTTGGAGCTCCAATATTCCTTGTTTTAATCCTCTAGATCTTGTCGAGAACCTGCGGAGAATGATGAAGGGCGAGGCTCTCAAACCAATGTCCCCATGGTACCGAGGGTGGACAGGCACTATTGAGCAGGTCCCCAACAACCCTCAGCAATTCCGTGTTTGTGGCCGTATTGAGGAAATTGACAACAACACTTTGGCCATCACCGAGTTGCCAGTTCGAATGTGGACTGAAACTATGAAAGAGTTCTTGCTCAAATCAATTATTGGATCTTCCCGCGAGAACAAAGACGACGACAAAAAGAAAGCTAATGTGGAATTTATTGACGATGTCACTGAGGAGCATGGTAACGGTAATGTACGGTTTGTCGTTAAGCTGAATGATGCCAACATGGAAGCCGCTCGTCAAACTGGTCTGTACCAAAAGTTCAAGCTCATTTCTCCTATGGCTACTTCAAATATGGTTGCATTCGACCCTCAAGGCCGTCTTCGCCGCTACGCTACTGCCGAGGATATCCTCAAGGAATTCTATTATGTACGGATTGACTTTTACCAGCGTCGTAAAGATAAAATGACTGGTAACATGAGAAATGAGTTGGAGCGTCTTAGCTCCCAAGCCCGGTTCATTAAGCTTATTATTGAGAAAGATCTCACTCTCAGTAATCGGGCGAAGAAGATCGTTATTGCCGATCTTGAGCGACTCAAGTTCCCTCGTTTTGCTAGCGATGGCGTTCCTATTTGGCCTGACCAAAAAGAAGCAGAAATTAATGAGGTGGAGCAGCTCGACGTGTCTGAAGATGAGGGAGACGATATTGATGAGGAGGTAGTCACTGATCCCACCACCCCAAGCTTGGCGTCAGACGTTGTCAAGCCCAAGTCTGCAACTTATGAGTACCTTTTGAGCATGACCATTAGCTCGCTGACCAAGGAGCGGTACGAGAAACTGCTTCGCCAGCGCGACAACTTGGAGCAGGAACTCAACGAGCTACTGTCAAAGTCTATTCAAGATCTCTGGACCGCTGACTTGGACGAGTTCGAAACTGGATATCAGAAGTTCCTCGAAAACGACCGGATTGCCCGTGAGTTTGTTCCCGGTAAGAAGGCCAAGAAGGGTGGTGCCGCTGCTGCTAAAAAGCGCAAGAACCTGAGTGATAGTGAAGATAGTGACTTTGATATGGGAGCGTCCAAGAAGCGTAAGCGCGCTGCTACCAAGAAACAGGTTAAGGTCGAGCGCAACCAGGAAGGTGTGTTTGTTGAGCCTCCCTCTCTTGAAGAGTTCGCCAAGTCTCGTGTTAAGCGTGAACCGAAAAGGGAGGGCTCTGCTGAGCCCAAGGCCAAAGCTGCTCCCAAGAAAGCAGCAGTCAAAAAGGAGCCCGCCGTGAAAAAGGAAGCGGATGCTCAAAAGGCCCCTACTAAAGCTCCTGCCAAAAAAACGGCTTCTAAACGTGGAAAAGCGGTTGACAGTGATAGTGACAGTGATGCCATGAGCGATGTCAGTGACGATGAGCCAGTAGCTGCTGTCGCCCGCCCTGCTCGGTCAAGACGTACCGCTGCAGCTCCCAAATCTTACTCTGTCAAGGCTGAAGAAGACGATAGCTTGGTTGTTTTGAGTGACGAGAGTGATCATGAATTTGATCTCAGTGATTAATTTTAAATATTTATACCCTTTATACCCTGTGAATTATGGTTATGTGTGGATATTCTGCCCGTCGCCGTTAAATTCGCAAACCTTGAATGATTTGAGCTTGGCATCAAAGCGAAAATGTACCTTTTTTAGCAATGCATAGACAGACCCTCTACACTACTTACTCCCTTTCCTCTACAAGCTAAATTTAAAAAGTGATGTCGTCCTCATTGAAACCAAACCACTACAGAGAAGCGGTCCGGGGATTAAGATTGGACAATTAATCAAGTTGACGTCCACACCACTGATAAGCTAGTGCTCCATTTCTGGTAACAGGGGTGCTCCATCCCCTTCGGGTTCCGCAAAACGCGGTCCTCGACTGAAATGAAAAAGACGTAAAGCAGAAGCATCGTATGGGGGGCCTTATAGGGAGTGGTTTTGATTAGTAATCCCTTACTCAAGACAGTATCATTAGATCCCCATAGGACCCCTGGTTCCAGCATGCTCAAATATGTCAGGGTCCTAATGTTTAGCGCCCCCTTCCCCACGATATCTTCCCCGGCCCTTTTACCCAATTCCTAATTGGTCATGCTCGGTCGTCTCAGTGTTCGTGCCCGCCCCGCGTTGCGCGCTTCCCAGCTCGTGTTTAGCCAGCAGGTCCGTATGGCCAGCTTCAAAGCCGATAAGGTCTCACAAGCTGATGGCTACAAGATCCTCGTTGACCAGCGCAAGCAGCGTCCTTTGAGCCCCGACCTCGCCATCTACAAGCCCCAGCTGACCTGGGTCCTCTCCGGTCTCCACCGTATCACTGGTGTCGCTCTGGGCGGTGCTCTCTACCTCTACTGCATTGGCTATGCCGTTCTCCCCGCCCTTGGGTTCACTTTTTTGGCCCCCACGACTGTCGCCGCCAGCTTCGGCGCCTTGCCCTTTGTCGCCAAGGTTGCCTTCAAATTTATCGCCGCTTTGCCCTTCAGCTTCCACTCTTTCAATGGTCTCCGCCATTTGGTTTGGGATACCGTTAGCGGCCTCACCATCCCCCAGGTATACAAGTCCGGCAAGCTTGTGTTGGGCCTGTCTGCTGTTGCCTCTCTTATCTTGGCAGTTTTGTAGGATAATAAATTATAGATATAGCATTATTCGGCGTTGTTGAACTAAGAGCTCGGAGACGGCGCGAAAAGTCCAAGGAGAGTAGGTGGGCGTCTCGGTGCGTGCTAAAGGCTGGGGGAAAGAGTTCACACATATTGTACTAGCTGGGACTGACTAGCTGAACGTTCTCATTACTATTTAGGAACATTCAGCTTGGAGTATCGCGATACTGCGGTTACGGTAGTAAAGGGCCATGGTACGCCTGTTGATATTGAGAGGGTGGTAAAAGTGAGCTGTATACGCATGCACCACCTCCACCAGCTCACACAAGTTTACGCCTACACCTTATCTATCAAGAGCTGCGCTCAAGGCCCCGCACTATGCTCATGTCTAGAGGGCCCAAATTAGGTTCTTGATGGCGCGCCATCGCTGCTTTGATTTGCGGAAGGTGTCTCATGTTAAAATCCATATATTTGTATACCTTGAAATTTAGCCCCAGTATAGCAATATTCATGTCGATATCAGACTTGAATCGATCTTCGAGGAGATCGTATCTGGCAGGGTTCACGGCACATGACCAGACTGCAAAGTGCTTGCACCTCAGCAAGTCCTCTTTCGACGTGCCGAACTTTTTCATAAACGAGGAGATGAACTCCAAATCTTCGGAGAGTGTAGGGCCTAAGCTATCAAGCATAGTTTCCCTTGCTGCTTGTACCTTGGCGGGTTTCGTGTGAGTGGGAGCAGCGAGAGCAAGTTCTGCGACATCTCTTCTATCTCGCAACCTTTCGCTCAGCTGGGAAAAGTATATCATTTCCTGGCGAACAATATCTAGCGCCAGCTCTTCATCATCGCTCCATTCCACCTCAAGGTTCGGGTGCACCCACCTCACTCCATATTTTAGCGCCATTCTTAATACTCTATGATCGCAGATGATGGAAGGAGTATTGATCAAGTATATGGCGTTAGTGTCGTAGTTGGGGGCTTTGGTGAGAGCCTCGAGAATTCCCCTTGTGAGCACTAGAGTCGAGGACAAGCAAGTCACGTCCGAGGCAACTGCTTGTTCCATGAATTGTGGATTGCTGCGTAGTCTAGAGTCAACAAAGTCGATACTTGAGGGGAAATGGGTGTATGCAGTTGTTGCAATATCCCAGTCCCCAGCAAACTCGGTGTAATACTTCAAAAGCTCTCTATCTCTAGTGGCAAGAAATAGCATGGCCTGTTTGGATTCGAGGAGCCAATACATGCCTTTCAACAGCTGATCGACCTCATGAGTCTTGGGTATTGTGCGCAAACTCTCCAAAACAAGGTTCTCGGTCGCCTCTCTCCCATGGAAAAGCTCATCTCGTGACAGCAAGAGCAGATGGTGGATCTTGGCTTTAAAATCAAGGTCCTGGAATAATTCAGGTGCCCCATGCTTCAAAACAAGCCGTGCAGCTCCGGAACAAGCCGCTGCTAACGCGATCTCGCGATCATTGTGGTATTTTGGTATATATTCAAATTCGCTCGGTCTAAGGCGTACAAGCTCTATTGCACTCTCGCGAGACAGCATGGCCCGAGGACCACTCGAGCATACACTACCACGGGGTAGGTGTCTTGGATTGGGCTCATTCCTTAGTTCTGCTACACTTGGGTGTGCTCGTAGACGGGGTGAGATATGGCGATATGCGGAGGGATACCTTTTTACCACCATCAAAGCCATCTCGACATCGTTCCTGATTTGCGGGCCACATTTGCAAATTGCAAACGGCTTTAGAAATAAAAATCGTTTCATGAGGTGAATATTATCCTCGTACTCCTGCGGCCACGGTTGGTAACTCATAACCATCCACCCCAACACCGCGAATAAATTACTGGTGAGCAGTGGCGCCTGGTCCGGATGCCAATGAGTTGTTTTAACACTCCAAAAAAACAGAATCATCCCCTTGTCTTGATCTGTCGCTGAGAAGCGCTGAAATGATCGGAATACGTTGGTCTTAACATTGTACACGTCCAGATGTAGCCAAAGCTTATCGCTTGTAAACACAGAATAGAACAGGCTAGAGACCGCGGCAAGTTTGAGGTACGTTAACGGGTTGGGTCCCAGCTGCTCTGCTATACAGAAAAGAACATTACTGTTGAGGTTCACCATTATGATGGAGAGGATATTCAGGTGCTTGTTAATGACGCTTTGTTACAACATCAAACGCGATAAGGAGTCATCAAGGGTTAGTTCACTGTCCTATCTTGAGGACTCAAGTAAATTATGGAAGCTACCTAGTGTACACAATTGTTCAACAGATAACGGGGTCAAGTGCCTCAAGTGTATTATTTAGATGGTACAAAACATTAAACCGAGTAAACAAGAAAGTACGCGAAACTTTGGAGTGTTGCTCCAAGCTACACCAGGCATGCCAGAAGGTATTTCGCTTCATCAGCCAGCTATGGAGAACATATGGGGCGGGCAGAGCATATAAATCTTGAAATAGCTTTAGCGGAGCCATAGTAAATGAAGGATCAAATTGTAAAGTCCTTGACGCGCAAAAGCTGGTGTAAACGTGAATGACGTACCGCGTGCGTGTACTGATTTCCAACTTCGCCTCTATTCACTGAGCTCAAGAAATGTACGAATAATATTCAAACTCTTGTAGCAATCCAAACCCTGTAGCGTCTCTCATCTTTTTACTATTAACTGTATCTTGCCACAGTTTTGCATGTGAAGTGATGGATCGTCACGATCTAGTGGATTTTATTGAGTTCAGACTAGATGGAAAACTCTGTAAATATGGTGATTTACCGGTGAAGACACTAGCCCATCCTCTAATCTGGTCCCTTGGTACACTTGTAGCAATGAACAAAAGTAGCCGTACCAAAGGGTATACAGTGGTCACACTATCCGTGCTAGATCTATATCCAAGAGACAATCATACCTATTCTTTTCAACTATACCTTTCTATAGCTACCTCTATTAAGAGTTCACCTGTAGATATACCAGCCCATGCAGCAGCGTTCGGCCCAGCTCAGAATTCTGGATCGCATACACTTTTGCAACAGGTATGAAGCGGCCCCTATCTTATACTCCAAGCAAACCGTACATGACACTCGAAGCGGGACCTACACCATACATTAGACTAAGGAGCCAACTAGAGGAGCATGAGATCATCGATTTCACGTGCTTGAGGTCGATTGTACCAGACGCTCCCTGAAAAACGATCCACGTAGCCCACACCCGCACCTACTAGTATTATTTATAATATAAATCGAAACAACGTAAATATTTTGTACACACGTACTTTCCACGTACTTTTCGAGATCCTGGAGAAATTGTGGTAATTGATGCAGCAATGCAGTGCTTCTAGATTGGAGCCGAAACACAAGATCATGCAGACTAATGCACCGAGCACCACCACAAGGAGGAGATCTCTATATTTATCTTATTTTGAAACCATTGTGGACATGAACCATGAGCAATATGCTATTTTTATGTAACAACGTCTAAACAAACACTCGTTTTCCCCACCATTGCAGTGTAGTTAAAGGCTCCAAGGATTAATCTTGGCAAACGCACCTCATTTCCTTCTTGAGAAGATCCATGCATACACCAGAGAATGCCAACATCGAACAAAAGTCTGATAGAGCTTTGATTTTCAAAAGCATTCGTCTATATAATGCTGGATCAAGTAGGAGTGATTGCCACTCTTCAAAACGGGCTCAGGCCATCTAAGCGTTAGCGTATCGGCGTGCAACAAGGAAAGGAGAGACATTCTGTATATAATTCCGAAAAGCCGAAAATAAACCACTACAACGATGGAACAAAACATCCCGTACGTCTCTCAATGTGGATCTGCAGAGGAGCGTAAGCGGTGCATTAAGTGTGCCGTTCAGGGTTAGGTGATCGGCAAATTGTAAATCAATTTTATTTGTTTGAATGAATAAACGAATGAATACAGACTAGCAACTCCCGCATCAATCTATTCCGAGAATTTCTCCCAGATTGAGGATCTCCTAACCTATCCTTGGAATCCTAAAGACTATTACATTAAACATGAAAACGTGTGGCGGTCTGTGAACACCCACTTGGATACCTTTGCCCATATATAAAGTACGCTTAACTTGTCTCACTTTAGCCCCGGATGCTCAGGAATCTCTTCTGCATAAATTAAGCTTGGCAAGGACCACACTCGGTTATTCGAATACAAATGTTTGGAGCCACAGCTGGGTAATCAATGTATCGTAACAGCCGACGAAGGCAGATATTGATTGCTTCAAAACAAATCTAAAACACTGGCTGAGACCACAAAGGTTCGCAAACATAGTATATGCATCGTAACATCTACCCTGCCTCCTTGTTTGCTGACAAACGATTTCAGCGCAGATTAATTCAGATAAATACTATAGACTAATAATTGTACTTGTATATTTACTTTTAAGCCCATTAACGAGAGTTATATAGCACTGATTTTTTATAGAAAAGTGGTTCTTCGAGTTGAGGGGCTCTTGTAATACTGGTTGCGTGGGCTACAGTGGCTCTGGCACAAGGACCACAACGCGAAGACAACCAATGCAAACCGACTCCAAGATCATCCAAGGAATTTTTTGCCTGAAGCTTCGGAGTTTGAGGGGAAAGAAAACACACCACCTCACTCATTTTTGCAGTTTTGAGTATCATATCCACTTAAGCTACTTCCTACTTTGGTAAGCTGCAGCTCCGTGTTTCACATGTCTCACGTCACTTTTTCACGGCTACATATTCATAAGAGCCGTAGAAACAGCGTAACTTGCAATGATTGGGATAGAGAAGGTAATTAGTAGACTCTAATACTAGAAATATCGATTTGATTATGCCAATAATTTCGAACATATTAATGAATACTTTCAAAAGTGCCCCAGTTAAGGTCACCGTGCAGACTAGCGAGAGTCAAGGATCATGCACATCATGAGCACCATGCACAACACACTCTACTGAAATTTCGGCCAAAATAGTTGTGTACAACGCAATAAAAGCAAAGATACAATTAAATCTGAAAACTGTGCCGAACATGCCACCTTTAATCCCCAATAACTCACTGAATGCACTTGCAAGAGAAGTTGTACGCATGCGCGCTCGAGCCTTCTCAAGGGGAATAAGGGAAAAAAAAGAGCCCGGCATCAGGATACGTGATTCCTGCCGAGTGTATCGCGAGTATTGAAGAAGTTGGGACAGCTTGTGCTATAATTCGGCCTGCAATCAACACACACTACACTCTTGTAACACAACTCGAAGCACGCTTGATCTGCAACCCTTGTTTGTAGACAGCAGGTGCATGCATATGCAATGCTAACGTCGGTCTTGTGTAAAGTTATTTTTGTATCGAGAGATATAAAAGAGAGGCTCCCGCTCCATGAACTATCATCCCAATGCAAGCTTATACTTTCGCTCTTCTCCTCGCCGGTGTCTCCGCCAACTCTCTTCTCGATAGCTGTAACTCCGCCGCTGGCGCCGCCGGCGACTTTGGCTCTGCCATCAAGTCCGGTGCCATGCAGCGCGGTGGTCACTTTGATTTCAAGAAGCACTACGAGTCTTTCTGTGGCCAGCTTGACACTTTCCACAACAACTTCCAGAACTGCAACCAGAACGACTTCAACGATGATTTCAGCGACAAGTTCTGCGACTTTGAGAACAATGTTGCCGACTGTCTCGACCACTTGAACAACTTTGGTAACGACTGCGGTGGTTTCGACATTGTCTGGGAGTGGTCCAACACTATCTGGGGCAAGTGGAACGACATTTGCGATCAGTTTGGTGACAAGGGTGACTGTAAGCACATCGACCATATTTTCCCTCACCACAAGCACGTTGAGGACTGTTTCTTCACTCTCTCTCACGGCTGGGACTTTGGTGGCCACGACTGCACCTTCCCCTCCCGTGACCCTTGGCACCACCACTCTACCTGTGAGGCTGTCACCAGCTCCTACCCTGCTACCACTACCCCCCCTGTGACCAAGACTTCTGCTGTTTCCACCAGCTCTGCTTCTTCCACCAAGGTCGCTCCCACTACCAGCAAGGCCGAGCCCTCCTCCAGCTCCAGCGCCACTGTGAAGCCCACCACCAGCAAGGCCGAGCCCTCCTCTAGCTCTAGCTCTTCTGAGAAGCCTGCTACTACCGGCAACACTGTCCCCGGTAACACTGACACTCGCCCCGTCTCTACCTACACTGGTTCCTCTACCACCTACCGCTGCCACGTCAACGGTGCTGCCGTCACCGGTGCCAACGCCTAGATTTGATCTCAAATTTTTCTTTTAATTCTTTGATACCTAGTCATTTAGCTCAAATAATATGTTACCCTATTCTGTTCTCTCCTTTTCGGCAACTTGCCAAAAGCCTCATCATGAAACCCTTGATGCAAAGCGCGCATAATGTCTGTTATAAGCATGCATTGCAGGTGCTCCTGCAGACCGCGAAGAAAAAAACCCGGCAAAAGAGTTAGATAGTGGGCATGCAAGCTGTGTACTATACTGTGTATAATAAAAGAATAGCTGTGTGTTTTAGGCCACAATACGGCGGAGCCGGAGGAGGTTCGTCCGCCAGGCCGATGGTTTCCTCGCACTGACTGCTGCATTGTTGGCAATATCCAATCGGCGATTTAGAACTCTGATAGATAGGTTATAGACGTTATACATTCTCTCAGTTAGCTGTGAGCTCGTAAAACATGCCAATTGCAGCTGTGCGAGATTCGCACTATAGTTAATTTGTCCCCCTATTCACCTACATCAAGGGCCCTATGAAGCCAGACCCTTTAAAGCGAGTGAACCCTTTATAAGGACCCTTCATAGTTGGATCTAGCATGAGTTTGGACAAGCTTGGGGCAATTGTCGGGGATTGATCTCTAATTGGGTGTGTGATAGGTACTAAATAGTGTATAAGACTGGAGAAGTATACATATATATATATATATATATGAACAGAGTGTCAAAGTGTCAACGTAGTATTCAAGAAACCAGCCTTTGTATTCTAGAAGAGTGAGCTACCGCCCCAAGCCTCCATGAAATGCCGCCGGCCACTAACTTGGCATCATAATTCAATTAAACGCAATTTACTTCAGTTTTTATCATATTCAACTAATCTACTAGCATTAAGAGCTACCGTTGACAGCTAATCCCTGCAAGTGACCCATAAAAGTCTGCAGGCTAACATCGTCTGTCAATACAATAGCACCATCGCCACCAGCATGTCCACCCGAGTTGGTGTTGCTAGGGTTCAGTTTCGACAACAAGAAACGGGCCTGTGACTTACCGGCATCGGTATCGATGAAACGGGGCAGTGGGAAGCGGTCAGCCAGTAACTGAGCGGCTTCTGCAAGGGGAGCGCTGAGCAACTCGCGGAAGTTTTCATAATCCTCTTGGTCTTGGTATCCAGCGTCGCGCCATTGAGCGATGGTCTCGCCATGGTAGATGAGGATGTGGAAGAAGGTATCGAGCAAGAGAATCGCGTCCTTTTTGATCGAGATGCTATCCAGAAGCACCGGCTCAGGCTCTTTATCAAGCTCAAATGACATGAGGGTGGGCTGGATCATAATTAGCGAGTTTGTAAGATCCTCACGATTGAGGGTGTGTCTGAAGAAAGCCGTCTCATCGGGACTATTGTTAAAGGCCTGGATGAATTGCGAGCGACGCAAGTGGAACATAAACTGTGGATAGAGACTGAAATTTTGTGCCAAGCGGAAAGAGTCTTTATCGTCCTTGCGGTAATCAGCAAATTTCTGACACAACCGAATAAGCATCCGATCGATCCACCGCAAAATGTCGGGACCATCATCGCTTTGAGCTTTGAAGACAGCGATACGAGACATGAGTACGGCAGCAGCCTCCTGGTCGAAAGAAGCAGCAAGACCAGCATCACCGGCATTAACCATATGACGAATAACGGTGGTAACTCTGAGGCGCCAAGTACCACTTGAGTGCTGGTAATGGGTCAAGAACTGAATCAAACCACTCTGAGGTTGTTGAGTTGTGGTTTGAGGAGGCTGCTGCTGAGCGACCTCAAAGAAGTAAGCATAAGTGGACTGAGGAGTGATGCTATTGGCGCGCCAAGAATTGGTGAACCCAATACCAATCTCGGTGTCGGCAACATTGGAGTTCTTCTTTCCGGTGCCATTAGAAACACAGTGGCCAATACAGCCACTGACCTTGAGTTCTTTGCTAGTAATGACATCAGTCGTAGCGTTGAAACCCATCAGCAGCATATCTTGGTCGTCTTTATTGAAAATACGCTGGAAACTGTGCTTGAAAATAGAGGTAGTAAACGAGTCGGTCAGCACGATGTTACCGCCAGTGGAGTTAGCCATAGACTGCATCTCGTTAAGGCCAACTTGATCATAGGCACCAGCCATGATATCCACAGCGTGAGCGTTTGCCGCTTGGCGTTTGGCCAGTTGCTCATAAAACTTGGTAGCCTTAGAGTGGTGCTTGGCGTTCTCGCGGTCAATGTCGTGGTGCGAGCGAATAGCTTCTCTAAGCTCAGTAGACACAACCAGGCCAGGTCCCTCAGTTGGGGGACCTGCAGAGAAGAGCATGATACGAGCGCCAGATCCAGGAATCAAGTTCTCAAGCAAGGAAGTAGCGACGCTCATGGCGACACCGGTACAGCGAGTGGGACGCTTGCCAGCTTGAACGGGCCAGGGGTCCCGCTTGAGGCTCTCAATTGTTTGAGTCAACTGAAACTCGCACTCACCGACGGGCAATAAGAAGTTGGACAATGAGGGATGGGGGCCGCCACGGCCACCGCTGCGGCTAACACTGCCGAGGCCGAGCATTTCCTGGATTTGTTTGACGGTGTAGTCACGATTACCGCGGAAAACAAAAGATTTGGTGCAATCCTGGAAGCCAAGCTGGTACACTTGAGTCATGGCGCCAAAAGTGACAAGACCGACCAGAGCGTTTGCTGGCAACAGAGTAGAGATCGCCAAAACCAAATTATTTTTGAGCTCCTCCAAGGCATCTTCGTCCTGGCACAAGTCCACAACGAACATAAAAGTCGGGGGAAGCTGGACGGGGCGGCTCAAAACGTACTCGATAGTGGAGTTTGGTGCCTGCATCTCGTGGGGCAAGGAGCTGCTGGAAACGTCACGGTACCACTGAGGCAGGGGGTTCCGGTTGAGACAAAAGGGACAGACCCAATGGAACGAGCGCATGTCGAGCTGGCAAAAGGGGTTGATCACGGCGCGGCACGGCTCGCGACAAGTCAAGGGCTCGTACTGCAGGACCACCATATCACCGGCTTCACGAATGTGGAGGGGAGAGTACAGCGCACTCACAGGTACGACTGTGCGAGTTGCTTCGAGCCGTGTAGAGGGAAAACAGTTCCAAGCGAGGCGAATGCCATCCTTCTCCTCGTACTCTTCAAAGTCCATGACGTGGAGATGACAAACGGGTGGGAGCTATTTAACAGCGATGTGCAAGGCTCGCGGTTGGGTACAGCGAGCGGGAGGCATACAAAGGCGGATGGAGACAAGCGCGTCAAGGGCCGTGCACAGCGAACCGGTCGGGAACAGGAGGCACAGCGCCAACTGAGCCCAGGAACAGAAAAGTCCAGCTTTTTCCGTGCATCTGGATTCTTGGGTCTAGCAGTCCTGTCTCACTCTAATACTCCCTAAAGCGCAGACATCCAGCAGGATTCACTCGCCACTCTTTGTACTATCTCGCTTATGCGCCGAAATTTTCTGTCAAGATATCAGTGCAAAATATTCTGATTAATTTCGCTTGGTGTTGCAATTTCCTAATACAGAAGTGTTTGGTCTAACCTTATTCCAGACACCCAAACATGGCGTTTCAGATTTGACGCCTCCCAGCCCCCATTGGCGACGCGACGGGGCATGAAAACGCGTTAGTTGAAGCATTTGAACAAGTTCTATTTCATGTGTTGATGATGGTATGGATAGATAAAATGATTGAATCAACTGGAAACTAATTATTTGGGGGGAGCACGGACCATGCAAGGGTACCAGACCTCATTGAGAAGATGCGTGGGGATGGCGGGGCGAAGAAAGTACGGGCATTTGCGAGCCAAGAGCTCTGGAGCCTGGCATCGAAGCCTAGCACCTCTAGCTCGTTTTAGAGGCTCACATCAGAGTCCCCCAGACTACTTTCCCCTATCCTTGCGCTATCTCGCTATTGCCTATATACATGCATGACCGGCGCAGATCGCAGGGGTCGTTAGTCAGCAGTGGCGCGAAATGCGTTTCACGGGTTTACATCATTTCTCAATCTGCCGTGTTCTCTCATGGGTGGTAGTTTGAGATTCTGGACTACTGTGGTGCTGCTGGGAAAAGCGGTAGCACAAGACTACTCAAATGTAGGGCAGTACAGTGCAACAGGCTGTTATTCCCGCATCCCCGACAGTTTCTCAAATCAGGGCTCTTCGTCCTCCAATTCAGGCCTCGACTGCTATACAAAGTGCAATAATGCAGGATATTCGGTGATGGCTGTACAAAACGAGAATTGCTATTGCGGAAACGAAGTCCCCGCGGGCTCTGCCGATGGAACCTGCGACGTCCCGTGCCCTGGGTACGGCAGCGATCAGTGCGGCGGCTCGAGCGCGTACAATATTTATGTCAAAAAGGGCGCGGCCGTGAGTACTGCAGCAGGCAGTGACTCTAGCTCTTCCAGCACCACCAGTAGCACCTCTGCCAGCGCGTCCAGCAGCGCGGCGTCATCTAGCTCCTCGAGCAGTGAAAGTGGCTCCACTTTGAGCGCAAGCGCGAGCGCGTCGTCCACAAGCGAATCTTCAAGCAGCGCGTCATCACAAGCGCCGTCACAAGCAACGACCACGGTTTCAGGGTCGGTGGTGGTATCGACCGTCACGGCCAGCCAGTCGGCATCCTCGCAAAGCTCTTCTAGCTCCACATCGACACATTCGGAATCAGCTACAGGAGCAAGTGACTCCACTGCGAGCGCGGCAGCCAGCAGCGCCGCATCCAAACATTCCGGCGTATCAGGCGGTGCCATTGCGGGAATCGTGGTTGGTGTCGTGGTTGGTCTTGCCGTTGTGGCAGCGCTGCTTTTCTTTTTGTGGAGGCGGCGCAAAGATGAGTTTTACAGCCCAAACTCATCCCCTCACAAGTTTGAGACATCATTCAACTCGGGTTACAATCAAGAATACCCCAGCATCATTGACCAGAGGTTGAATCCCCAGTTATTAAACCACCGCATTTCTATTGCTTCGCTGGCAGACGCACGAGATTACTCGAGGCAGATTCTAAAGGTCGCGAACCCAGACGAAAAGGAATAGAGTGAGTTGTAGTGTGACTCTAATGTACGTATGTATTTAAGTTTTGAATAGCAAAGCACAGTGAGCCCAGTGTGAGCCAAGTGAGCGCAAGAGCTTGCCAAGAGCAGCTGTCTTGAGGGGCGAGGTCGATGCCGGCGGCTGTGGTGGATGCCAGGCCTTATTTCTTGCCAGGCTCTGGTTATGGTAGCCAATTTGCCGCACTATTCCGTGTGCAAGAAAATTGGAGATCAGATCCCCCATGCTTGTGCACTAGCTGCGCCGGGGGTATCACCTCGCTGACCCTCTCACTCACGCACGCTACTGCAAACACAACCAGACCAATTCACCACCGACTAGTTGACTAAATTCTTTGCTTGCTGATAATCAGGCCGCTCCAGACTCTTCTCTGCCACCTTGATATCAGTGTTGATATCCTCAATCAGCGCCCCAAGACTATCGTAGTTTTGTTCGGGGCGAATGTAGCCCAAAACAGCCACTTTGATGCGGGCACCATAGAATTGGTGGTTGAATTTACGACAAATGTGCACCTCTGCGCTTTTTTTCTCATTATTGTAAAACGGGTTCCAGCCAATCGACATCACCATTGGCAACGCTTGCCCGGCCACTTGGCCCAGCTCACTGCCATAATTGAACTCAACATCACGGCCAATCTCAGTGTCTACAAGTCCTTTGTCGTTGTCGCAAGTGGCGCTCACTGAGGCCCATCCGTAGTAGACGCCCGGCTCCAGCTGCTCGAGCAGTTTCGGGGATATGTTGGCGGTGGGAATACCTAGTTCTGCAGATCCGCGGCCAAATCCAGCGGTGATAAACGTGTCCACTTTGATCGGGAACGGCCGCTCCACTTTATCGGGTCCAGCAATCGGGGAGCGCATAGTCAGTCAGCTATAGAGGCGAGCAGGGAATCCGGCCAAGGCGGCCGAGAGATGACTGCCATGGGCCGCATGCTGGCAAAAGGCACTATGCCAAGGCTGATATTATTCCTAAATAAATTGCTAGCTTCTATAATGTGAGCCCCGACAGTGTAGTGCGGCCACGGGAGGTCGGTAAAACGTGTGGGTACACTTGTGCGTGCCAAATGACCGATCCCACGGCAGATTGTTAAAGCCGCTAAGGCTAAAATTGCCTAAAGTTCTTCGAGTGCTTTATAAATAATCCTCTAGTGTTGGTGATATACCAGATTGCTCGTGTCATTGCTGGAGAACGCCGACTGTTTCTCTTCGTCGTGAAAAATCTCATCATTGGCATACTTGAGAAACGCGCCCTTCTTTGTACCGTGTGCTGGAGCCAAATCGAATGCAAGGCATAGAGAGTAGAATGGATATATGAACGACACTGCCCATTCAAATGCACTCGAGACATTGCGATGATGTCTGGCGGCTGCAAATATAATCGCACATGCAAGTTCCACAACGAACCAGCATACCTTGAAAATGGTAGAGAGCCGGAGCGTTGTGTATTCCTTGTTGCGTCGGTCAAGGAAAAAGTATTCTCCCATTGTGCAAAGCGTAGAGATGCCAACAAACACGATAAAGATCACCAGCATCGAGTAGTGCACACTGGAATAGTGGACACAATCAAAGATACTCACAAACAAGATACCAAGCTCACCGATGGCTGCCCAGAAGATTGCAAAAGCGGCCAGAAACTTCTCTCTCTTACGGTGATTGGGGAGCAACCGGCCGGCATGGCGAAGGTACCGTTCGCTCGCAATGGCACCCACAAAAAGGGCGCCCTGCACTGCAGCACACGAGATAAAGATTGGTTTACCCCAGTCTGTGGCTCCAATGTACGAAATATACGGGAAATTCTGGCTCGCGGGCATCCACGAGTAGTGCGGTCTTCCAATTGCTACCCAGCGGCCAATCATGGCAATTAACATTCCCCACCATACGCAGGCACTAAGAACTGGGATCCACCAGTACGAAAAAACTTTGAGCATTTCTAGACGAGGGTGGGAGTGGTGGTAAGTAAGATGGGCAAGTGAGATATAAATGTGGTATGCATTATGCTTGAGCCTCGTTGCCTACATGCACGGTTAAGGAAAGTAGAAGAGTGGGGGCACGGTGGGGGGAACAAGCCTGCTCGTCTAGTTCTTGAATCTAAATAATTGATAAATACCCTCTTTGATTTACGCTCTCGCCCCATGGATACCCAGAGAAATGTCATGCACGGCTTGCATATAGCATGCAGGCTTGTTCCGCAAAACTTTAGCTTGCTTTTGTATGATCTTGCCATTATTGCTCGAATGATCGTTAATGGTATTGCCGCTCCCCCTGGTTGTTCCTTGTTCTACATTCCAGTATACCCCTGGAAAACTCTGCGTTAGAGGCTCACTTTGAAACGAGGCCCGGCGGCTGAGTGCTTTAGCCTCAGGCTTAATAAAAGTCGCGGCATCCCGTATATCCGGATCAACGTTGATGTAAAGTCAAGAGCTAAGCGAAGCAAATACGTCATAGCTAGCTCTTGATGGTGAGGTTGCTTTATTGCTCAAGCCTATACTTCAAATATTTTTTCCCTGGTCGCCAAGTTTCAAAAACTCTCACAAAGCGGGCATGCACGCTGTAAGGGGGGACGATGAAAAAACATTGTAACCGTTCTCAGGTGACAGCCATAAACCACCAGCTTGGCGAAAGTCCCTCGACAGTCCGTATAATTTTATAAAATCTATCCAGTGTAGATAGTCTGTCGTGCCCAATAGTTAGGCTCCCGTTGGGCCAACCAGCCACGTGAGCGACCCACAACGGCTGGTGAGACGACAATTATGGGCAAGGGTGGCTGGTCAGGTCAGGGGCGTCGTGAAGCGCAGCCCCCAAAAGGTTTGGAGATCCAGGTCATATATTTGACCGTCGTAGTATTATCAAGCTGTCTATGGCGCAGGCAGCATCCTGGTACATAGTTGAGCCTCAACTTGGCCCCGGCGATCGACCTGTATTGTATGTAACGCAAGTATTCTGACCCCAAATAAATCGCTCAAAATCTGGGAATCTGTGCTTTTTACACTGGTCGCAGGGATTTCTACAATCTTGACAGGTGTCTTGGCCCCACCATGTGTGCAGATATGCAGGGGCGAGTATGCAGTTTCGATGGTCTCGTTTGTTACATAAGTTGGCAGTCACGTAGAGGCCATGTGCGCCTAGCTTTTGTGAGAATCTATCAGCAATCACCTTTGATCTGTCGGCAATTACATCCATGCGCTTGCTTCTTGAAGCAAGTGTAGATGTGTGGGTCCATGGTGCCTATCAAATATGAGATAGTATTACAAAATTAAGCGTATACAAGTTCAAAATTGTGTTGCAAAGATAGTGGTCTTGAGGCCTTGGTGCTAGAAGAGGCTATTGCCCAGTACAAGCTATACGTACTCTAGGCATCAACGACTAGGTTTACGACGATTTACAGGTAGATAGGCTTATATATACAAAAGCTCTGAATTTTCTGATCACAATTCACATTTTCTAGGAATTATCTACTTATGGTCGAATGAGCTCGGCTATGCGCAGATCATTCGACACTATCTTGTGCTGCTCCCAGGATCTCGCTTGTGTGACTTGACCTTGTGTTTAGCCGAATTCTCAAAGAGAAAATCCATGGCTCGTTTCAGGTCACGCTGCGCTTCACCCCTGGCGTGGCGTAGAACCTCTTGATTTGTGCGTGAGGCCACCATCACCAGCTCCGTATCGCATCTGTAGTCTCCAAGGTATTGCAAGCAATCCCCATTGGCAGATACTACCTCTTTGATAAAGTCGCGATCATTGAGGAGCATGGGGGTACAGTACCGGATGGCTTTGGGCAACCGCTCAACAGCGCGCAAGACGAGCTGGCGATTACTTCGCGGGATCTCCGAGAAACAGGCAAAGCAGTCACTTTGAGGCATTGTATCAATAAAAAGGGATGCCATCAGAAGCTCGCTCGCATACGGTGCAAAGTCAAGTTTAGAGGGGGCACACCAGACGATGAGCTCGGTGACAACAAGTTCAAGAAGCTTACGATGATTCCAGATCTCAGAGGGAAGCTCAATCAATTTATTGCAGTTAGCATCGTACCAATCGTTGAGGCCATCACTTTCCCAAACATTATTTCTGACAGAGTTGGTGTATAGCCCGAACCCTTCGATACCTTTGGGGAGTATAAAATCTAAAGATTGCCAGATGTGTGTGGATGTGAAGTATTCGTAAAAACTACGACACACCAGCGCAAGGTTACACACTAGCAGCGGGGTTTGCGATTCTTGGGGCACGTAGGACCAGATCTTCGAGATGAGCTCCGGCGGAAGATTAGATGCCTTGGGAACATGCCCCTTGTCGCATTTTTCTCGATTGGACCCATAATTAACCTCTCTTGCGTCTGAACATTTCTCTGGCCGCGGCTGTGACATCAATCCCAAAAAAAGTAAGCTGGCAGAGCTTTCAGAGGGTGAGTGAGACGGGCAGGGCTTTCAGAGGGGATATAGAATCTCTAGAATTCTAACACAGGGCGGGTTGTCACAAAAGTACCTTTCAACCAAGCAAAGCATAACTCGCCAAGGCTTGAAATTTCTCTAGAGATATCTGATGCCGAGGAGTTTTAGCGCGTACCCCATATAAATCTATCGGGTTTGATGCTAGGACAATAAAACAATAGGCTGGCCAGTGGATCCCCTCAAACTCTTGAGTTAGTTTATGAAACCTTCTAGTTAATTATTTGAGGGCCCCATGAGTGACCACCTCCATTCCGAGTCAGGAGCTCATCTGGGCACACTGGATTCGATTGATCGTTAATTACTATAAAATACATTGCTAAATCACAAAATCAAATCTGTTCGCTAAACATGCTCTGCTTTTGCTTCTCAGGGCTGGTAGAGTCAAAGCCTGCGAACTTGTCCTTGTGTGCATCGCTAGACTTGGTTGCAGAGGAGGCGGAGGCCTTCTTCTGTGCTGCTTCGTCAACAGAGGCATGCTCTTTAGAAGCCTTTGCAGCGGCTTCCTCCACGGCTTCGTCGTACTCTTGGACACGCTTGCCGGCCTCGGCTGCCTCCTCAGCTACTTGATCGTACTCTTGGACACGCTTGCCGGCCTCGGCGGCCTCCTCAGCTACTTGATCGTACTCTTGGACACGCTTACCGGCCTCAGCGGCCTCCTCGGCAACCTGATCGTATTCTTGAACACGGGCACCTGAAGCGGCGGCCTCTTGTGCGACCTGGTCATACTCCTGGACGCGCTTACCGGAATCTGCGGCAGCAACGCCAGCTTGATCGTACTCTTGAACACGCTTTCCGGAAGCAGCAGCATCCTCAGCAGCTTGGTCGTATGCTTGTACGCGCTTGCCAGCGTCCGCGGCATCTTCAGCGGCCTTCTCGTAGGCAGCACTTGTGACAGCCGCACCCTCTTGAGCCTTGGTATTGGATTCAATTGCCTGGGCACCTTCTTTACCGACCTTCTCGTCATGCTTGCCGGCAGCAATACCGTCCTTCTGGCCCTTCGCGTACTCGGCGTCATGCTTTGCAAGATCAGAGTAAATACCCTTGGCCTTTTCGGAGCCTACCTTCTCGTCGTGCTCACGGGCAGCAATACCATCCTTTTGGCCCTTGGCAAAAGCAGCATCCTCTTTCTCAACTTCAGAGTAGATACCTTTGGCCTTCTCAGCGCCAACCTTCTCGTCATGAGCACGGGCAGCACGGCCATCTTTCTCGCCTTGGGCTTTCTCCTCAGCATAAGCGGCCATCTGGTCCTCAGTGGACTTCTCTACCTCGTGAGCCTTCTTGGCAGCGTCCTTCTCGCCGTATCTAGCATCAGTGGCCTCTTTAGCACGAGCATGGGCCTCGTCGGCAAGCTTCTGGGCAGCGGAATCCTCAACAGATTTGGCTTTGGAGTGGGCATTGGCTTCGCTATCACGCTCGGTCTTGGCATCGGCAGCCTTGGTGTGAGCATCGTCCGCGAGTTTCTGAGCAGCAGAGTCTTCGGCGGCCTTAGCCTTACTGCTAACATCACCCTCATTGTCACGTTCAGCCTTGGCATCGGCAGCCTTTGCGTGAGCATCGTCCGCGAGTTTCTGAGCAGCAGAGTCTTCAGCGGCCTTTGCTTGAGCAGTTGCTTCGGCCTTCTTGGCCTTTTGAGCCTCCTTCTCGGCAGCCTTTTGCTCCTCTTCCTTGGCTTTAGCGGCATCAAGAGCCTCCTTAGCCTTGGCGCGGCGCTCCTCATTCTCATTGGCCTCCTTCTCGGCATCAGCAGCCTTCTGATTGAGCTCCTTGAGTTCGGCGTCCAACTTCTTCTTCTTGAGCTCAGCGTACTCGGCCTCAGTCTGTGCCTTCTCCAAATCAGTCAGGTGAGTAGATTCAAGGCGAGCTCTGAGAACAGCTTCTTGGCGCGCATTGGCCTCACGCTCGGCATCCGCCTTCTTTTGACGAATAAGGTTCTCCTGGCGGGTCTCAAGCTCGCTGGCAAGGGCAGTCAAAGACTCGTACTCTGACTTCAGAGCATTGACTTTATTTTGCGAGTTTTCGAGATCATTGTTGGCAATATTGTATCTCTGCTCGGCGGCAACACGCTTCGACTTGAGCTCCTTGACCTTGGTCTTGAGTTCAGTGAGCTTGTCGCTGGGAGTGAATGTAGGCTCGGGCTCACGAATCTTGACCTTGGAAGCGTCAAACTCCTTATAAGGCGTGATCTTAGGCTCAGCGGCAGCGGCAGCGGCCTCGGCATCAGAGGAGCTAGTAGAATCGCTGGTCTTTGTGGGTTGGGCAACTTCAAAGTCCTCAGCGTCCTTGAACTCAGATTCAGGGGTCTCTTCCTTGGAAATGCCGGTATCGGCCTTGGCATCGGTCTCTTTCACAGGAGCATCCTTGGTCAATAACTCGGGCTCAGAGTCGACCTTAGCGCCAGCAACGGGTGCAGTGTCATTTGCGGCGTCAGCCTTGGCATCATCGACGACTTCTTTGGGAACAATAGCCTTGACATCAGAATCCGTAGTGGTAGCCTTAGCATCAGTAGTGATAGCATCAGCAGCCTTAGCATTAGCAGCCTCAGGACTAGCACCAGTAGCGGGAACAGCTTTAACCTCCGAGGCAGTAGGGGCCTGGGCGTCCTTATCGTCCAACTTGGCATCGACATAATCGCCGGCAGACTTCTTTTGGGCACTAGCCTTGGGCCACAATTTACCCTCGCTGGTCTTGATACGGTGCTCGGCCAATGCTAAAGCTTCCTTGCGTTCATGCTGCTCTTTCTGAGTTTGATGCTTCTTTCTGGCGGCCTCAATGGCACGCTCCTGAGCATCGGGGCGCCACTCGTCGTTAACATAAGTCTCAAACTTTTTGACCTCCTCGTCCTTGAGGCTGTGGTAGCGCTGTTTGTAGTCGCGGTGCTTGGCAACAATCTCCTCGTACTCTTTAGCGGAGGTCTCTTGCTGTTCTTTGGCGGCCTTGAGTTCAGCCTGGGCAGCATCCAAATTGCCCTTGGCAACATCAGCCTTGGCTTTGGCACCATCAGCAGAGGGGGCAACATCCTTGGACCCAAACAAAGAGATATCGGCACCCTTTGTAGTGGGTGTGTCGCCGGCCTTGATTGCGGCCAAAGCAGCCTCAGCGTCTTTAGCCTTCTGCTCGAGCTGGGCGATGTTCTCGCGCTCCTTGGCTTGACGCTTCTCAACGGCCTTGAGTTCCTGCTCCTGGAGCTTCTCCTCGCGGTGCTTTTGTTTCTCTTCGGCACGAGTGGCCTTTTGCTTCTGCTTCTGCTCAGCTTTGGCGGCCTTCTCTTCCTCGCGGAGCTTTGCATTACGCTCCTTCTCTTCCTGCTTGGCTTGCTGAGCAGCGGCCTTCTCCTCAGCGGCAATACGGTCGGCCTCATGACGGTCGGCGACCAATTTGGATATCGTGTCCAGGTCAGGCTCGACATGACGGCGGGCGATGCTCATAATTTCGTCGTCATTCATGTAGAGGCCACCGCCCAGGTCGCGTTTGCCAGCGTTGATGGAAGTGCGCGCTTGTGCAGCCTTAGAGACGAGCTCATAAGCTTTGAGGCGTTGCTCGTGGGTGCCGTAGATGGACTTGTCGGCGTTAGAGCGATCGACCTCAGATAAGCGCTGCTTTACACGCTGCTCGGCCAACTGGTAAACGGTGATAGCATTCTTGATATCGTACTGGTGCTGGGCAGCAGAAGTGGGGTCATCGCGATGGGCCATGATGTCGACAGCAGAGAGGCGGTCCTTGGCGCGCTGTTGGGCAGCACCTTGCAATTTGCTCAAATCCATTTTGCCAATATCAACGCTGGAGAGCGAGTCAGTACGACCGTTGCGATCGCTCCAAGAGTAGCCGTGGCCGAGATACTTGCGAGCGTGATCCTCGCCAGAGGTGCTGATGACTTTAGTTGCAGCGGCGGCGGCACTAGCGTTCACTTTGCTGGGTTGCTCGCTGCGATCAGTTCCATAGAGAGATTTAGCGGCAGCAGCGCTGCTCAACGAACCAGCGCGAGAGCTCGTGGCACTGCGGGGAGCGGCAGCATTGGCAAGAATACTGGCGCGCGCTGCATCGCTCGAATTGGCTGGGCGCTGCATCGCCGCAACGGGCTCCTTCTTGGTTGCGAGGCGCGCAACATTAGTCGCAGTCTCGGCGTTGCGAGGAATTCCAAGACTCGGCGCACTTGGTAAATCGGTACGGGGTTCCTTGAGCTTACGGTGGTACGCAGCAATGGCGTCACTAGACATATCCACCTGTGCTTTCTTGTCACTCGAGGTGGTGGACATAGCAAGAGTTGCTGAGTGAGCCGGCCTGGGATATCGCTAGATAGGGTTAGGGTGCATATAGAGGGGCCCAAGAATACGCTTGTTTGCGGCGATAAGGGAGAAAGATTTAGGTGGCAGTAGCTTACTATTTCCTCAATATACATGAATCTACACTTGAAAGGTCATTCCAAGTATCTAAACCAGCCACCCTACCGTGAGATTGCGCATCGTGACGTCATGCATCGCATAAACTCTGGAGCCATGCATCAACACCGCGTTTCTCGTTTCCATAAACCCAGCGATCAACCTCCATACCTCCTCTGAATGCTACCAGCGTGGGTATTTTCTTGATGGCATATCTCTGCGCAAGGACCGAGATGTCGGGCTCATCCAGCTCCACATCCACGCACCTCAAGTTAAGCTCGGGACAAAGCCGCTTCACCGTTTCACTCACTGAAACTGAGTTTTTATCGGTCAAAATACAGAAATTCGACACAAGCGTACCGCCAAGCGTCAGCAGTGAGTCGAACTCATTCTCGTGCCGCACGCTAACGTACACTCTGGATGAGGTGCTCAGCGGACGAGCCCACATTGCAAGCATTCCTGTTGCTGTACCAGCTGCCAATGCCCATGTTCTTGGTGTCATGGTTAACTTTGCGAAATTCGATATTATGTTTATAGCTTTGTTGATTATATCAGCACCCGCAATCTCCATCGCTGCGCACCAGACCACCAGGCTTTTCGCAGTGGCCCAGATTTTTCTCGGGTGAAATTTCATCGCGAACCAGCTGTTTGAGCTCTTTGGAGTCGGGAAACCCGCTCTTTTCCTTGCGATCCCAAATTAGCTTCTCGTTGGGGTTGCTAACAGTTACCCTAAACACCCCGCTATCCCCGGGAATCAGTGCCACCTCGCCCAGGTCTTGTCCAAAAGTACTCAGGAGCTCTTGCAAGTACCAAGCTGCCCTCAAATTCCATTTACATTTGGTACAAAACTCAATTGCTACTCGTGGGTAATTCATTATGTAATGAGCGGCCTGCGAGTCGTCTCCTATTTTGGGACCGTTTGGGAGTTTACTAGCTGCAGGAATTATGCAAGTAATTCCCAATAAAGGAATCGCGTATGCACGTAAATATAGCTGGTGGGGAAAGCGGTATTTTGGTACATATATTCCTATTGGAGTAACTTGTAGCAATAATATAATCTATGTTTCGATCTAGTGCTTATCAGCTGTCGCCCCGTGGCCGCTTCTGGCTGCCCGGGTGTTGTCCCCAGGTTGCTGCAGTGCTGCCTCGTGTTGCCGCTCTGTTGCAAGGCAGCCCGGCCGCACCTACCTCTTGAAAAGCGCACCATCTCCTCCCTAATTTTTCGTCAACCAAATGCAATTCACTCTTCTTTTCCTTTCTATCGCTACTTCTGTTCTCGCTGCCGAGCCCCTTGAAATCAAACAAAACCTCTGCTGTGACAGCGGTTCCCAACCTGCTCCTCACCACAATGGCGGTGGCTGCGGTGGATCTGGCTCTGGATGCAGCGGCTTCCCTTGTATTTGCAAAGGCCTCTTTGGTGGATTTGGTCGTAACCATGGCAGCTCCCACAACAATGCTGGCTGCAACACCGGTCCCCACAATGGCGGTGCTAGCTGGCACCCTGCTCCCATGCCTTATCACCCTGGTCCTGGTGGCAACGGCGGTAACGGCCAAGGTGGTAATGGCGGTAATGGCCAAGGTGGCAATGGTGGAAACGGCCAAGGTGGTAACGGCGGCAATGGCCAGGGCGGCAATGGCGGTAATGGAGCCGGCTGTGGACCTGTTCCTCAGCCTACTTTGACTCCTTCTACTGTCTTTTCTACTGTCACCCAGACCCACACTGAAACTGGCGAGGTCACCCACATTGACGTTGCCACTAGTGTCGAGACTTTTACCACTACTGTCACCAACACTCACCTTACTACCCACACTGAGGTTCTTCACCCTGAAAAGACCTTCACTCTGACCCGTACCGAGTCTTATCTTGTTTGGCCCGCCTACACCCACAACCCCAACTCTCAGCCTACTGGTAATGGCGGCAATGGTGATAACGGCCAAGGCGGCAATGGCGGCAATGGCCAGGGCGGCAATGGTGGTAACGGCCAAGGCGGCAATGGCGGCAACGGCCAGGGTGGTAATGGTGGTAACGGCCAAGGTGGTAATGGCGGGTCTGGTTGCGGAGCCGGTAACGGTGGTAACGGCCAGGGCGGCAATGGTGGTAACGGCCAAGGCGGCAACGGTGGTAACGGCCAGGGCGGCAATGGTGGTAATGGCCAGGGCGGCAATGGTGGTAATGGCCAGGGCGGCAACGGTGGTAACGGCCAGGGCGGCAATGGTGGTAATGGCCAGGGCGGCAATGGTGGTAACGGCCAGGGCGGCAACGGCGGTAGCGGTAACTGCCCCCATGGCATGCCTCCAGCCAACTGCTGCACTTGCAAATAAGCTAATTCGGCCAGTGCCACTTGCTTTTCCCCTCTAAAATTAGAATATTATCTAGGAATACGGTTTTATAATATCAACACTTTGCATCACCCTACAACTTCTGTCTTCTAGCTTGAATCAGTGGACAAATTAATTAATCTATATAATTTATAAAACAATGGCAGCAAGCATGGCAATTCCGGCAGCAATCAGTGTAACCTTGATCTCTTGAAATGGAGAAAGATCTGTCTGTTTAGTGGACACAGCGGAGGTATGAGAAGTGGTGCTGTTCTTTCTTGCGCCTTCAACAACTTCGGATCCAAGGTGCAAAGCCTTTTGAGAGAACGGCTCAGCTTGGCTTTCTTTTACGGCGGCAATAGCAGAAGTAAGATTCTTGGCCAAAGAGGTAGTAGCTTTATTCGAAACAGGGTGGTTGTCGACAAGTGATTGGTGGGATTGAGTATCACTTTTCAGGGCTGAAGCTACGCTATTCTGCTGCTCTGCGACATTTTGAACGTTTGAAACTTGGTGAGCAGGCGCGGACGCAGCAAGCTTATCATCAACAGAGGGTACGTGCTGATACACACTGGTAGAGGAGGTCTGGTGGATTGAATTGGCAACAGTCGAAGCTGCCTTGTCTAGCTGTACAGATGACGGCTCGTGAGCAGCACTAGCTGTGGCATTAATTTTAGCAATAGCGGAAGCTGTATTTGCGGAAGATTTAGCCTTTACATCTTGCAGATCTGAATGAGAGACAACGGCTTTATTGAGCTCTTGATCAGCAAGACCAGAGACAAAAGCAGTAGAGATCTTATAATCATGGGATTGGGCACCAGTAGGATTGGGGGCTGTCTGAATAGAGAAACTTTCAGCTGGATGAGGCTTGGATTGCTGCTTCTCAGCCACATAGGGGTTATTATTTCCCTTGATACGGCTCCACCAGCTATTTTTCTTTTGCTTCTCCTCGGGATGCGATTTTCCAGTGTTATGCTCACTTTCGTGCTGAGACTCGCCCTGATTTGCGCCGAGATGTTCGTCTTGAGAAAGTTGCATTTCCTGGGGGAAATATCCATAATCGTCATCAAGAGCGTGGGCTTCTGCTTTGCGACAAACACCATCGGCGTATGTAGAGACAAACTCATCAAGTGCTTCCTCAGGGCAACCATCAAAGCAGACACTTCCTTGACTGAGAACGAGGCCGCACTGACAAGCGAGATCGTTAGCATCACAGCTTAGAAACTGTACTTCAAACGTGGCAAGGCAAGCACGAACGTCGTTGGGATCACACCTAGCAGCGAACGCAAAGCTAAGCAGCGGAAGAAAGTTGAAGGGCAACATGGCTAGCTTAAAGAGGTGAGCTGATCTTATATTGTCCCAGGCGATGTGATATCACATCTTTCTCGTACCAAAATAATACAACACTAGCTCTCACACCCAGGCATGACATAATCTCGAAAGTGACAGAGGCACATATTGCACATTCGCCCGCATACATATGTACCTGGCATGCACATACGCGACATGACCCTGCTTAGACTATTTAAATTATTTCAATCTGCTAGCACTCTGGTGCAACTCAGCAACGGTATCACTCAAGCTCATAAAATAGCTGTATTCACTCTTCAAAGTCTCTGCGATCCTGGACCTGTCAGCAGGGCCCTGGTTGCTGGAGGACTCGAGAGCGCTGATACCATTGTTGACATCCACAACGGCAGCACGCAATTGCTGTAGATGCTCCCCAAATTCACCATTCTTACGCTTGAAATAAGGAACCAAAATTGTCGACGCGTCGCCACCAACGGGACGGCCCTCGGGCTTAATAGCCCCCATCACCTCGAAACACTTTTCGGCGTCAGACACATCGGTGTCACTAGAGTTTTTGAGCTGGCGCAACCGGATCTCATCGTTGCGAATTGCTTCAATGGCCCCAGTAGTCTGATGGCGCAAAAAATCCACGTCGCGAGGAATGGAAACGACCAGCTCCTTGTGCTCGATAAAAGAAGTTTGCAGTTTTTCACATTCTGATACTTGCGATGAAATATATGTATCGATACTTTCGAGCTCTTTTTGGTACGGTTCAGGCAAATCACAGGGTCTGGTGAAAGGGGTGAGCTGCACGCCTGGCTGTTGTTGTTGCTGGGGCTGCTGCTGCTGCTGCTGCTGTCCACTGAATAGCCCAGTATTCGTATTTGTGTTTGAGTTGCCAAATAGTCCAGTGCCGGTGCCAGTGTTGGCAGGCTTTCCAAAAAGGCCACCTCCAGTGGTGGTGCTTGTGTTGTTATTAGTATTGCCAAACAAGCCACCGCCATTAGTGCCGGTAGAGGCGCTATTTGCATTGCTATTATTTCCAAAAAGACCTCCACCGCTAGTAGTATTGGTGTTTGTGCTGCCGCCAAATAAACCGCCAGTTGTACCACCCGTAGTGGTATTAGCGTTTGAGTTGTTGCCAAACAGTCCACCAGTAGCAGCGGGCTTATTACCGAAAAGACCACCAGAAGCAGTACTATTTTGAGTACTCTGCTGAGCATTGTTATTGTTGCCGAACAGACCAGTACCAGTGTTGTTGTTGTTGTTATTACTACCAAACAGACCTCCGCTCCCAGTACTGCTAGAGGTGTTTGTGTTGTTATTGGCACTGTTGCCAAAAAGGCCTCCACCAGTGCTGTTCGTGCTGTTATTATTGCCGAAAAGGCCGCCTGACTGCTGCTGGTTGGTGTTGCTTGCACCACCGCCAAACAGCCCACTGGGTTTCTGCTGGTTTCCCCCGAAAAGACCTCCCGATTGAGCCCCCGTTTGGGCTCCCGTTTGATTATTGTTCTGTCCAAATAACGAGCCTCCAGAAGGGGCTGCTGCTCCATTATTGGTGTTGCCAAACATACCTCCTCCAGAGGCGTTGTTATTATTCCCAAAGAGACCGCCGCCAGTATTGGTATTGGTATTGTTATTATTGGTCCCAAACATCCCGCTTCCTTGTTGAGCGGAGTTATTTTGTGCAAACCCAAAACCGCCCTGCTGTTGGTTGTTTTGCTGCTGATTATTACCAAAAAGACCGCCGCCAGTGCTGCTTGAGTTGTTGTTTTGTCCGAAAAGGCCCATGGACTGGCCGTTCGCCTGGTTATTATTGTTATTAGTCTGGCCAAACCCAAAGCCTCCCGTTTGGCCCCCAGCGTTTGCATTGCTATTGTTGCCGAACCCTCCAAATCCTGATTGTGTATTGTTATTGCCAAACCCCGTGTTACCCGCAGGCTTTTGGCCAAACATTGATCCTCCAGAATTGCCAAACATGAGTCAGCAAGGTGTGTGTGAGAGTGTGAGGACGGCGTAGGCATGCAGGAGCCCTTAAGAGTAGGTGATAAACAGAGGGGATAAGACCAGGTAGTGATTTGAGGGCATTCATGGTGTCAAGCTCCGACGGCTATTGCAGTTTGTTGGAAAAAAATACCGGATTGGGGCTAATTTACAGGCATTTAGGCTCAAGTCAAGGATAAAGGTACGCGCGACGCGCAGAAAAAAATTATGCCCCGGGCGAGGGTCGAACTCGCGATCTTCGGATTATGAGACCAACGCTCTAACCAACTGAGCCACCAAGGCAACTACGAGCTCCTGGGGTGTTGAAAATATCAGTGCTGGCGGAAAGCGAAACAAATTGTAAGCTTTTAGTGTATTCCCGCTTTCTTTTTCCAAAGAAGTGCACCCGATTAGTCAGCAAAACGGAAATTCGCCGCCAGGCGGGTCGTCCGAGACTGCTACGGCTACGGCGACTGCAAATACGCAAAGTAGCAATACGGCGCATGACCCCAGCAGCAATGCAGTAGCGGCTACGCCCCCTGCCTCCGGGCTAGGCGTACCCAGGCCGAAGTCGCCCCAAAAACGCCAACGTGTCGCTTCGGGCAACTACACCAGTAAGGAAATGACGGCTTATGCCCAAAATTCCTTATTCAACAAGAATACCGATGCGAGGCCCCCCAGCCTTGCCGAACTAGCCCAATCTATGGGCATGGGCACCAACGCGAGTCCCGCCCACAGGGCACCTCGTATTAGTGACCTGCAGACTGATCCTGGATTTAGTTTCAGGAAAACGCGTGAAAGTGGCCGCGAGACCCCCTCCAAGTCACATCAGGCATACTCAAAAGTCCCGCTTGCGTGGCAAATTGAGTTGGACGAGACGCTTGTCACCATGCGTCAACAAAACGAAAAGCTAATCAGCTCTACCCTGCAGACCCAGGAGATTGCCGAGAAGCGCATCCAGGACCTCATGGCCTCGTCCGTGGCCCTGGAGAACCAAATGCGGGAGGTTACCACCGTCAATAAAAACCTACAGGACGCCATCAAGAAATTGGCGACAGAGAACGAGGCGCTCCGTGCTGGCAAACATTGCGGCACCCAGCTCTCCAAAGCCCGCATCCATGATTTGGTCAGTGCTAGTGTCGAGTGCATTGGCTCCGATTTTTTCCAGGGTGCGCGTTCGCAGAACCAGCGCTCAGCCAACATAGCTGCAGCGGCCCTTAAAAAGGCAACGGCGGCTGAAAAGACTGCCAGCAAGGCCCAAAACATGGCCAACCAGACTCAATCGTTTGCCGAAGTGGTCACCAAGGCAGAAGCGAAGAGACGTGCCCAGCGCGAGGCTAGAAAAACCGCGGCGTCCGCTCGTAAAGAGTTGGCGAAACAAGACTTTGTTGTCATGGCTGCCCCCAGTCCCGACGATGACGCGATGGCTGATGATGCAGCCACAAAGAGACCCAACCTGGTTGTAGTTGGCGACTCCATCAAAGAGAACTACGGTCTTTCCGAGAAGGACTTTAGTCTCTCGACGACCCGTCACAATAATGTGAAGGTACGCTTCTCAGAGCAGAAGCCCGATGATGCCGAGAAGTGGATTAGCAAACTCGGCTACAAGGCCCTCAATTGCGAGCCGTGGCACTTTGGTGTACTTTCTGGTATCCCAGCCACCGTGACCCCTGAGGGATTGACCCGCTCAATTAAGAGCATACATGGTGTGGA